>CM046041.1:5578170-5760670 GCA_025215565.1 Flaveria ramosissima
CACATCAGCTAAGAAGATTGAGGAGTTGGAGGATGCTAAAAGGACCATCATGCTCAAGCTTAAGGGATCTAAAGATGAGCCTCTGAAGATTAAAGAAGGAGATGGTGATGATGGTGATGATGATGATGAGGATGAGGATGAGGACGATGATGAAGAGACTGATGATGATGAAGGGATTGAGGAAGAGAGGACAGAGGATAGGCATGATGATGATGATGATGAAGGAGGAGATGCAGCTACATCTGCCTCAGCTCAAGGTCAAGAAAGGAGGTCAAAGAAAAATCAAGACCAACGAGCTTCATCCTCTGCCTCACCAAGTGATGACCCAGCGATCCAAGACAAAAGTAATGATTAGATGTCTATGTATTTGATAAGCTTCGTATTTGAATCATGTATTTAAACTTATGTATTTGATGTTTATATTACGATTAAGACTATTAACTAATGGTTGATGTGTTACATGTTTAAATCAAACAGATCCAAACTATCAAAGGGATGTATTTGATGTTGCTCCCCTTCAGCAGGTCAAGACTCAATTAACTATGATTCTTGATCTGCAAGGGATCGTCAGGAGATCTGTGAGTTATACCCCTGAAGAAGGGGAAATAATTCACGATCTTTTAAATGAGCAACTAGCTGAGATGTTCAAGCTAAATCCCGATGAGATCGTTAAGGATGCTCCAACGTGTGACTCTACCAGTGACGAAGAGCTAAACGACGTTGATGAAATAGAGATAGAAGATGTCACAGTAGAGCACTATTCTCAGTATGCTGACAACGAGGGAAATGTGGTCCCTAATCTAGGTTAATCCCTTGTCAGTGATACATTTGAGGTGCTAGATAAGATGGAGCAGGAGTCTGAGAAGACAGAAGGCAAGGCCCAAGCCTCAAACGATGATGTTGATATCAAAAAGGCTGAATGGGCTGCTTGTTTTGAGGAAATCAGAGCCCAACGCGCTGCTCCTAAACAGAACGTCTACACCAAACTCTACAGAGTGAAGAAACATCATAAGGTGTCGGGCAGGATTATATCGTGGGCACATTTTGAGGGTCTAAACGTTTATGCCATTAAGAGGGAGAAGGGCATAGAGTACTTTAGATTTCCACATGATCTAAAGACTCTACCAGGTTTTGAGCTCAACCAGCTGGCCAAACTGAAGCTGTTGTATGCTGACCCAAGAAAAATGTCAGGCTGGTTTGAAGCTGCACTGAAGAGAGAGTACCACACCAGGTGGGTTAACTTCAGACCCCAATAACCTACAAGGTACATCAGAAGGTCTGAAGTTGATGCCATTACTGGAAAGCCAAAGATAGTGCTGAAGTGGAGTCCTCTGCGCACGATGTCAAGAATCCCTCTTAGGGAAATGCCACAGGACTTCACTCCACACTTTAAGTGGTGGTACTATGATTGGAGAACCGGAGAAGCGGTCATAGTTCTAAACAAAGAGGGGCAAATGGATACCATCAGGGTATTTGACCCAATGTGGCTCACCAACTTGTCAGCTAATGATGTCTACACTCTATACAAGTGTCCACTGTTCTATGACACGCAAGATATAGTACAAGCCCTCCAATTCCAGAACGTCATAAGACTCTGTTTTGCGTTTGAGATTCACGCAGGAGTCACAAGAGAGGAAAAGTACAAGAAGTATGAGGAGGTGATGCAGAAAACAAGACATTAGAGAGATTGAACCATACTAATGGTTCAGTCGTGCGGATAGATCAACCGCATGGTTCAATCGCACGACTGAACCATACTAATGGTTCAGTCGCCCGAATGAACAACACTAACCTATAAATACCACCCAATTCATGGAAAAAAAAGCATTCATTCTATTTCGATTCCAGACGTACCCAAGCCATCTAGAAGCCTCCAAGTTCATACTCCAAGTTCATAGAACGCTGTAGATCGATTCCTAATCGATTCTTAACCTTTGATTCAATACTTTATTGATTCTACGTGTGTTCTCACTGATTGGATCGCCAATCAAATAGGATTCCACACTATTTGGTTTGGTTTACACGTTAATCAGTTGGTATTTCGTTCAAATACCAGATCCTAACATAAAAAAACCGTAAATAGGTCAAAACAGCAGCACAAGACAGAATGTGCTGAAATGCACACTTATCTTGTGCAGGTTATTGTTGAGTCGTCCGACTGAGTTTGAAGTCGTTTAAACTATGGGTTATAAAGGTAATTCAATAAAATTAATATTGGAGTCTGAATTTACTCAAATTTAGTTTTTTATGATCAAGTTATGTCAGTTGAAGTCAGACTATATTCTGCCAAATATGTAGTAAGGCACTTATGTGCACTTTTTAAATTGCTAAAGTATGAAACGGGTTAGAAAAAATTTAATATGTACATATATGGTATATTAGACCTCATTTGAGTTATAAAAAAATATTCCAATACTTTAGCATAGTCTTCATTTAGAGATATAATCTTGTGGAATAATCGAATGCGGCGGCATAGCCGTCCATATGCAAACGGGATTCTTTGTTTACGTTAGTGTGTTCTTAGTTTGATTTAGGAATATTAGTGATTGTTATAAGGTTAGTGAAAGTGAGAATGTTAATGATCAAATGATAATGATTAAAATTAAAAGTAATTTAGTAGAAGAAAGAATAAAAATAAGAACATGAGAACAATTGAATGTTAGGATGATTAGAACAATATAGATATACATAATATAAAAGCAATTATAAGCTTACCTTAGTATTAAAAACTTCTTGAAATTACTTGTAAAATAAAATTTTTGAAATTAATCATAACCAATGGATGAAAGAAAGATATGAGAGTAAGATTTTTGAAGAATGAGCAAATGAAAAGTGTGACCTAAGCTTGCTTTTATAGTTGAGGTTAGGAGGGGGTTATGAATAGGGTTAATTATGAGTTACAAGTCTTTCAAAAGGGGGTTATAATTGGAATTTAAAATAAATATAAAATTAAATAAATAAAAGAATAATTACAATTTAAACTCTAAATTTATTAAAAATCTAATTTTAATTTAACAACTTCTTTTTTTAATAGATATTTGTATATTTTATCTCATAAGAACTTGTAATTTGATTATTTATTTTAATTGAATATTTAAAATCTTATAAATATTAATAACCTTTTATAATTTATTTTATAAATTATAAAAATTATTATAAGTTGTTTAAATGATTTAATATATGGAAATTGAATAAAACAATTGTCAATATTGGTTAAATTACACATTTAACGTATTTGATTCATTAAAATTATTAAAATAATTTAATAATGGAAGTTCAAAATGGGTTCGGGTTTGGGTTTTAACTTGAAAAATGGCGGATGTTACAATAGAATTCAAGGTTAGGGATAAGTTGGTTTAGATCTAAAGGCTGGGGATGGTAACTTTCCCCTGAAGGTTGTTCACTTGAATGTTGACACTTAGAGTGAAGGCTTAAAGCTGATGGGCTAATGAGCTCATCAGGCTGAGCATGAGAAACTCAACACTAATTCTTGACGAGATGGGGGTGGTTTGCTCCTTAGGAGAAGTGAGAGCTCTAGTGTCCACTTCTTCCTGTATGGGTGATGATATGGGGGCCTGCACAAGCTGAATAGCTAATTTAGTGGTTTGTTTGGATTTTGTTTGGTAGGTGAGGAGTATTTTAGGTTGTGAAGGTGGTTGAGAATTAGAAGGTGTGGGTTGAACACTAGCTTGTGTTGCTAGGTTGTCACCTTGAGCAATGAGCTCTAACATTTTGGGGACAAGGGCTATTTCTACCCAGAGAAACCAACAGTTGGCTTCTTTATTATTTTAAAGATGTCAGGCTTCATTTGTCCCAATTTAAGAATATTACATGTTTTCCTCAACTGTGAGCCTAGTTTAGAGTTGAGAATGTACTGAACATATCTAGGAAACATGTAATACTATAAGGAGTCCAAATTTGCAAGTAAATTAGTATACACAAATTAAGAGTACCTAAACTTGACCCCTTGAACTATTTCATGAACAATGAAGGAGAGATCCTCAGGAATCTGGTCCCAGCCCCCATGCTTGTTGGACAAGCTGTGAATAACTACATGAAGTAGTGCAGAGGAAGAAAGGAGTGAAAGAGGGGGGAACCGTTGGGTATATATATGAAATGGATCTTATACAAAGTTAATGAAAAAGGATAAACTATGAAATCCGAATGTCGGTCCCACTTTTAAAAAAGTAGTTTTCTTTTGCCCAAAAAGTAGTTTTCTTGGAAGTCAAAAATCTTCCGAAGGTAATTTTGCTTTGGAAGTTTTGATATAAAAGCTTCCGAAGCCAAAATGACTTTGGAAGATATTCCAAAGAGTTTAGAAAATTTTGCTTCAGAAGAGATTAAGACTTAGAAATTTTTATTCATAAAGAATAAAGCTTCCGAGACTTAATTTCTTTCGGAAGAAATTTGTTCTTTAATACATACAAGTATTCAAGAGTAGTTTTAAGCTTTGGAATATATTTTGAGAATTTCTTCCAAAGGTAAATTCACTTAAGTAGTTGTTTGTTTTGAAGGCATAAATTTCTTCCGAAGGTAAATGCATATCTTCCAAAGAATAAAAAGATCACAATTTTCTAAAATCTAAGGAATTTCATTTAAAAGTTTTTTCTTCCAGAGTAAACAAGGGCTTATGAAGGTGATAAAATAGACAACTTAGGTCACACAGGTTTTAGAAACAATATGAGTTAGTTTTAAGAAAAGCTACTCAAAGTTAATCATCCCAATAGCTTATATAAGATACTTAAATCTCTGCTCATCAAAAGCTTTGGTGAACAGATCAACATATTGTTCATTTGTGTTAACTTTGACTAGTTTGATTAATGCCTTTTCAAAGTTATCTCTAATCAATTGATACCTGATATTAATATGTGGAGACAACACTGTTGTTGTCTATGTGGATGGGAGTCTCTTTGAAGTTGAATCCATAGTCCAACATCTGATTCTGAATCCAAAGCACTTAAGCAGAGCAGCAAGCAGCAGCAATGTATTCAGCTTCAGAAGTTGATGCAGATACATAAGATTGTTTCTTGCATTGCCATAAGACTATCCTTCCACCAAGGAACTGACATCCCCCTGATGTAGACCTTCACTACTAATCTAGAGAGATGGCATGTGATCAGAGATCAAGATGTTGAGAATGTCTATACATGGCAAGACATAATCAACTTACCTCTACATGATCTCTTTGAGATGAGAAGATATTATGAAAGTCTGAATGATCCTGACCATCTAATGAAGAAGGGTATGATCATCATTATGCTGAAGACTACAAACATCTGAAGATCTTCTAGATGTTTTGGTAGCATCAGCCTAGGGGGAGTTTGTAAGGATTCCTATAAGTCTAATGCAGTCAAAAATCCAAAGTCTCTGCAAGCATCAAGATCACTAGAAAACTGAAGTAGAATTATGCCAGATCATTCTATACCAAAACTATCTTCTAGTGTAAAATCTTCCGAAGCCAAGACCAATATCTTCCGAAGCCAAAAGTGAAGTCTTCCGAAGCTTCAAAGACAAAGTCTTCCGAAGCCAAAGAGTGAAGACAGATTTCTTCCGAAGACTTTTAGAGATATGCCTTTATCTGATGTACTTTACCATAAAGCTGGACCACCTTTCCGTTGCAACTCTGTAAAGTCACCAACTTACATGAGTTGGTGAAAGGTCCATGCTTTTGGTAATTGTACATTGAGGTCTTGAGTCCATGCTTTCTACTTTATGTACTTTTATCCTTTTTGTAATATTTTAGGATGTGAGCTATGGCATGTCATAGTCACAAGTCAAAAGGCAGATCTGCCTGATTTGCCTTTTGACTCTACATTTGATTTTGTAGTTGTCTAGTCAATTGTATCCAGCTAGCCTTCAAATTATGGTCGGCTGTAGGATGTAGTATAAAGTATCTCAAGTACTTGTAACTTTCTATCGATGCTTTGTAACTTGTAATAGAACTTGAGAAGCAATATACAACATTCTTGAAAACCAAATACTTGTGTTGTTTGCAATCTTGTCTGTCTCACATTTACTTGTGTTCTTAGCCTCTTTTATTAACAAGTTAATCAGTTCCTTATTTGATCTGTTAAGTGTTCTAAGCAACTCTCCTCATTGTGTTGTTGTGTTGTAAGTGCATACCCTTCACCGGTCCTGCATTTGGTATCAGAGCAATTCAAACTCTTGATATAAGATCTCACCATCTTAAGATCCCTCACACATACAAAATACTTAACAACTCAAATGGCAGCTATAACCAAAGCTGATATGGAAACTGGAACTATGAAAAAGTCTCCACTGATCACTCCTGAAGACTTTGATACTTGGTGTCAAAGATTGGAAGGCTTCATCAAGTCTCAAGACTCCAGGATGTGGAACTCTGTTGTTGAAGGACGTTACATACCAAGCACCACTTCTGCTACTTGTGGTGGTATGATTCCTAAGGCTATGGCTGATTACTCTGAAGCAGATAGAAAGAGAATAGAGATTGATCAAAAAGCCATGACAGCCCTTCAAACTGCTCTTCCAAACTCCATCTACAGAGGCTTCAAGAAGTGCAAAACTGCCAAGCAACTATGGGAGGCACTGAAGCTAATGTATGAGGGGTCTAATGAAGCAAAGGATAACAAGAAGGATCTCCTGAAGCAGCAGTTTGAAAACTTCACCTTCAAGGCAGGTGAAACCATGACTCAACAATACTTCAAGTGTGTTGAGATTGTGGATACTCTAATGGATGTTGGAGTAACTCTTGAGAACATGGACATTGTAAGGAAGTTTATGTCCTCTCTTCCTAGACAATGGACATATTATTGTGTTGTTATCAAGAGGACTGAGAACCTTAAGACTCTTACTCTCACAGAGTTGTATGGTATTCTTAGTGGCTACCAGATGGAGATGAACATGCAAAACTCATCTGATAACTCCAGCAATCAGCTGAGTTCAGCCCTCCATATGGTTGAAAGGGAAAACATTGAACCATAGCATCATCTTATATGCTCCCCTGACAACTCACAAAAGGGCCCTTTCATCACCTTCCCAGAGACTCCAAGGGAAAGCTACACTCAAGGAAGTCCTTTCCAAGAGACAAGTTCTTCTCATGCCTTTGTCTCTGCTGATGAAACTTTAGGCAACTTTCTCTTTACTCTTGAAGATTTGGACTGTATCCATCCAGATGATTTGGAGTACATGGAGATAGTCCAGCAGATGGCTCTTCTCACTCACAGAGCCAAGAAGTTCTACAAGAGGACAGTGAGAAAGTTTCCAAGCAATGCAGCCAGTGGAAAGTTGGGCTGGACAAAAGCAAAGTAAAGTGTTACAACTGTAACCAGATGGGACACTTTGCAAGAGAGTGTAAGGCAGCAAGGACAAATGGTGGCCAAGCATAAACCAGACCAAACTACACTGAGAAAGCCCCACAGAATGAGAAGCCAAAGCAGCAAGCTGCAGTTGCTGTTGAAAAAGGAGGCTTTGACGGGAGCTTTCAAGTAGAAGATGCAACTCCAAACCAAGCACTCATGGCAGACCACGATGAAGCCAAGGTATTGGAACATCTTTGCACTCCTGAATGCATTGCTAAAGTAAATAGATACAGGTCCTATAATTTAGAAATGAGATCTGACCTTGAGTCCTTAAATATTTTAAAAGCTGATTTTAAAAGAGCTGAAAATGATTATAAACTAAAAATAGAGGACTTAGAGAAAACCATTTCCACTTTTAAACATGAGCATACAAACTACAGGACTCAGATCAAAGATCTCATTACTAAATTAACTGAATGCCAGGCGGAGCTTGTGATCAACAAAGCCAATGCAGAAAAATGTGTTTTTGAAGAAGAGACCTTCAAGAACATAATATCCTCATCCTTGCATGCAAAAGTTTGTTATCAAAATAAGCAGGGACTAGGATCTTGTGAGATAACTCCTCCACACACTATCTTGTCTGTAAGATCTCCTAGGTGTGAAACTTGTGAAGATGAGCTTCCCCTCATAGATCTTGTGACTGAAGAGGATGAAGAGGAGATGGTGGAGAATGACTCTAAGAAGAGTGAAGAAGAGCATTCTAAGAAGGGTCACCAGTCCTTTGAGGAGAGCAAAGCTGTTAGGATAACCAAGTCAAGAAGAAAGAACTTGATCAGGAAGGCCAAAAGAAAGTCCAAAAAGGCTTAAGAGATCAAGGCTACCTTCAATTCTACATAGAAACAAGTCTTCATCTCTGCAGGATTTGAAGTAGTAAAGGCTGAAGACACAAACTTGAACTCCATCAACAAGAATTCTAGTTCATGTCCAAATCATCCGATCATTAAGAAGAAGGCTGATCAGTTGTGCATTGCTGCTGTACAACCTGAACCATCCTGCTCCAAAGGTAGTTCTAACCCCACAAGAATTGCCACAACATCTGCAAAGGTGAAGGTGGAGAAGGAAAGTGATCAAGTTCTGCTTTGTTCACAAAGAAGAACTCCTAGAAGGAAAAAAATGGATTGTGTTATGTGTGGGAGTACCTCTCATCTTGCTAAAGATTGTGTTTACAATCCAAGGAGTACTCTCCACATGACCAAGAAAGAAACTTCTAAGAGTTTGGAGAAGAAGAAGCAAGCTTCAGAAGGAAAATCTGTTTCCTTCGTAAGCTTCCAAAGGTGGTATGGAAGTCAAAGAAAGACCAAGCGGCTAAAAGTTCTTCATCAACATCACCAAATGATCCCTCTAGCATGACTATAGGATCAATTACTGTTGCATTGTCTTCAACTTCTTTTGATGAGCCCAAGACCAATGAGGCTTGTGTTTCCAAATGTAACTAATCATCTCTTTTGTTCAGGGACAGCTCAAGACAAACATAAACGTATGGATCATTGATAGTGGCTGTTCCAGGCACATGACAGGCAATAGGTCACTACTCCAAAAGTTTGAAAGAATTGATGGAGGACCAGTTGCTTTTGGAGGAGATGCAGGAGGTTACATTACTAGAAGGGGCAAGGTCATAAATGGTAAGCTCAGCATTGAGAAGGTAAACTTTATCAAGGAGCTGGGGTACAATCTTCTGAGTGTATCCCAATTTTGTGATCAGAGTCATAACATGCTCTTTACTGAGCATGAGTGTATTGTTCTCAGGCCCGGGGTGGTTATTCCTCATGAGCACATCTTGCTCAAAGCCCCCAAGAAAGGGAACATGTACAAGATGGACTTGCAAGAAACTTCTCTCTCAGTAGAAATTTCCTGCTTTCTATCTAAAGCAAATAATGATGAATCTTTCCTCTGGCATAAAAGAATGTGCCATGTAAACTTTAAAAACATGAATAAATTAATTAAGAATGATTGGTAACTGGAATACCAAAGAAAGAGTTACAAGTGATGACCACTATGTTGCATGCCTAAAAGGGAAGCAACACAAGGTATCTCACAAGCCAAAGGAAAGAAACTCCATCATTAATCCCCTACACTTATTACATATGGATCTCTTTGGCCCCACCAGTGTAATGAGTCTAGGAAGGACCTCTTATTGTTTGGTGATCACAAATGATTTTAAAAGATTCACTTGGGTCTTCTTTCTTAGAACTAAGGATGAGACTCCTGAGATTCTAAAGAATTTCATCGTAAAGATTGAGAAAATGTAATCACAAGGTCAAAACCATAAGATGTGATCAAGGAACTAAATTCAAGAATCAAATCCTTGATACATTTTGTGATGAAAAAGGTATTACAAGACAATATAGTGCTCCCAGGACTCCTTAGCAAAATGGTGTTGCTGAGAGGAGAAACAGGACACTAATTGAAGCTGCAAGAACTATGTTGTCTGACTCTAAACTGCCCATCACCTTCTTGGCAGAGGTAGTGAACACTGCTTGCTATGTGGAAAACAGAGTTTTAGTGGTTAAGACACATGGTAAGACTCCTTATGAACTTTGAAACAAGAGAAAACCCTTCATTGGTTTTCTCAGGTCATTTGGATGTCCTTGCACCATCTTGAATACCAAGGATCAAATTGCCAAGTTTGCTGAGAAATCAGATGATGGAGACTTTATTGGGTACTCTTCTCAAGCTAAGACTTATAGAGTATACAATTTCAAAACTAGAGTAGTTGAGGAGTCAGCCAATGTGACTTTCAATGAGCACACTCCCAGTGTGAAAGGTTCTGGTCCGGATTGGCTATTTGATCTTAATTTAGTTACTAACTGTTTTAACAAATCTTGTGAGAATGTTTCAGGATCTACAGATATATTACCAACAGATGATCCTGACCCAAGATTTGAGCTAAGAAGACCCTCAAGTTACATATATTCAACTCCAATGGTAACTATTCCTGCAAATGAAGCTTCTACCAGCACATCAATGACAAATCATGCTGATGCTTCTAGGGTGCTTTTAAATTCCAGCTTAGAGGCACAAAACTCAGAAGAAAGAGCTTCAAATGTTGGAGAAAATGGTGGTGGTGAAAGTGATCAAGAATTTCTTGATGCTGATAACCACTGCATTGAAGACAACATCAATAATATGACACACTCATTGGATCACGTCAATATTGATAAGTGTGGTAATGTGGAGGGTGAATCTTCTTTGCCAGATCAAAAATTTTCAAATCTAGATCTGTGTAAGCAACTTGCTGTGATCCCCCTGCTAAGGATCTGCAAGTCTCATCCTACCACAAACATCATTGGAGATGTTGATTCAGGGGTGAGAACAAGAGGACAAACCCATGAAGCAAATGTTTGTCTTCACTCTTGTTCTTGTCCTAGATAGAGCCAAAGAAAATTGATGAGGCTCTAAAGGATGGAAGTTGGGTTGAAGCTATGCAAAGAGAAGCTGCTTCAATCAAAAGGCAAAGGTTTGGAACCTATGTCCTCTTCCTCAAGGGAAGACTACCATAGGAACTAAATGGGTTTTTAGGAATAAGAAGGATGATAGAGGACTTGTCATCACAAACAAGGCAAGACTAGTTGTTCAAGGATATACTCAAGATGAAGGAATTGACTATACAGATGTTTTTGCTCCTGTGGCAAGATTTGAAGCTGTTAGAATATTCCTAGCTTTTGCTGCATCCAAGAATTTCAAGGTCTACCAACTTGATGTCAAGTGTGCTTTTCTTTATGGGGTGATTGATGAAGAGGTATATGTCAGACAACCACCTGGGTTTGCAGATCCTGATCATCCTGATAATGTTTGCAGGCTTGATAAAGCTCTATATGGGCTACACCAAGCACCAAGAAAGTGGTATGAGACTCTATCTCAGTATCTCTGTTAACATGGCTACAAAAGAGGTACTATAGATGGAACTCTCTTCATCAAAGGAACAGGAAAGACATAATGCTAGTTCAAGTATATGTAGATGACATTATCTTTGGGTCAACTTATCCAAAGCTCTGCAAAGACTTTAAGAAGCTGATAAAGGACTAGTTTGAAATGAGTGCCATGGGGGAACTCAATTTCTTTCTAGAAATTCAAGTGAAGCAAGTTGACAATGTGTTGGTCCATGTGATCGATGAACAGTACAATTGATAGAATAGTTTGATCAATATCACATACATAAACCAAATAACAAACAATTGAGAGATGAATATGATGAATCAAGACATAATTGATATTCAAATGAACAAACTCACTCAATAACAATAAGCACAATTGTATTTCAATGAAGTAACTGCTTGAGAATGATAGTTTGCAACAGAATTCCACGTTTAGGGTTTTGCAAACTTATCATGCAAAATGAAATGACAATAGTATATATAGCAGTCATAGTTTCGCTGACAGTTTCGCTACAAGCGAAACTGTCATGCCGAAATTATAGTTTCGCCCGGTAGAACACAAGTTCGCCGGGTGAATCAAAACAACAAACTGTGAGCGAAACTATAGATTCGCTCACAGTTTCGCTGGACTGCCAAAACTGCTAATAACTATCAAAATACAAAATGAAACTAACACAAGTCTTATTACAATGAAAAGTAAACATCTATACTAAAGTGAGTCCAACCTATCATGATCTTCAATACTCCCCCTAGGTTGGACCTCACTGTCTTCACTGCTTGTTTGGCTCTTCAGCTCCCGTTTCCTCAGCTGCTGTTGATCTGTCTTCATCCCCTCCTGCAGCAATGTCTTGAGATACTTCAGCCACTGATTCTCCAAGATTAGTTCCTGCATCATCAGCTTCATGCGAATGACCACTAGCTCTAGCAAACTGCCTTGTTAAGTCTTGAACATCCATAGCAAAGTCATCTTGTGCTCTCACCTTTTCAGCCAAACTCTTTACCTCTGCCCGTACTCCCCTTTTGTTCGCCACATTCATAAACAAGCTTGCCTCCTTTCTTGTTTCTTCACCTGCCCCGCCTTTATATGATTTTCACAGAGAATCAAGAGATCTTCATCACAAAAACTGAATAACTCCATTGGGTCAAACACCCTAAATTCTTTTCTTGTTTGGCTCTAATCACAGCCTCACCAGTGTTATTATCATAGAACCACTTCTCAAAGTCCTGTAAACGAGGAGGAAGAGGATCAGCCAGTCTTACTCTGTTTACAGTCTTAGGCGGTTTGACTCTCAAAACAATTCTCCCTTTCCCAGTCTCCCAATCTTTGTCTTTCTTAGATCTCTTTCGTTCAGCCTTCATAAATCCAAATGATTCAAAATTATCATTAAGACCATTTTTAATCTCCTTCTCCAGAAATACTGCCCTTTCACTTAAATTAGCGTTAATCAAAGGCAAGGTAGCCAACCGTCTCAGATCCCACTTAGGCAAGGTCTTAAACGCCTTCCTCTTGAGCATGTAACTGATATTACCTCCTCTTCTTTTAATCAAAAACATCTTTAAGAAAGGATTATAACACCAGCTGATTATCTTTTGTCTGCCTCTTTTCTGCTCAAACCCTCCATATTTTGAAACAGAGGAGTGAGTTCTTCAGCCTCCTTCTCCTTTATCAACCAATCACTCTTATCCATCTCAAACACGTCATTCTCATCATCTCCCTTCTTAGCCACATACACTAAAGGTCTCTCATCTACTTCATAGAATTCCGGCTCAGAATCATAATCAACCAACTGCTCATCCTCCTCTTCTTCATCAATCAACCCTTTACCTTTATCTGATGCTTCCTCATGAGTAGCTGTAACAATCACTTCTTCTCCCAAAATATCCTTATCAAAGTCAAACTGTAGATTAACAAACTCAGCCTCAACAATCTCATCTTCATCATTTCTGCCAGCCTCTTCTCTTGGAATCTCTTGTTCTCTTGTTTCAGTATCAGCTGCTCCAGAGGTGCCCTCTCCTACCTTGGATGATGTACCAACATTCAAGAATGGGTACTTAGATATATCAGTCATATCATCTAACTCAGATTGAGTTAGTTGACTGGGTAGGCCAGCAGCAGCTTTCATCTGTGAATTTCTTCAAATAACCACTTAATCAAAAGTTCTGGTCAATCAACATCTTTTTCATTCCGTCAATGACCTCATCTTTTTGTTGCTCCCGAATCTCTTGATTCATCAGTTTAGTCTTTATCATGCTTAACTCATTTGCCAATGAAGTATTTAGACCACGAATCACATCCTCATCAAGACCAGCACTTGCTTCTTTCCCAGCTGTGAACCCTCATGTCTATGTTTTGTTCTTCGTTCAGGCTCAACAAAGTCAGTCCTCTTTTTAGACCTTCGTTCTTTCTCCACCCTTATCTCTTCTGCTTGTGTATCTACATCTTCTTCAAAATCGTAATCTTTCTCTTTTGCATATCTTTTCTTTTCTTAGCTGCATCAGCTTGTTTCACCCGTGTTTCCTCAGCTCTTTTGTTTTCAGACTCATCGACCCGTCTGATATAATTCCATCGCTCTGGTGGGTACATGTTCTCCCAGAGATGGGTTATTTTACCACTGAAATCATGGCGTATAGCACAGCAATCTGCAAATATCCGAGGGTTCATCTGAACCAATCTCCTAACTTCACCATGTTTAGGAACATCAGGAATCAAATCATCAATAATCATCTGAATAAAACGAGGATATAATAACCATTTATCCTTTTTCACCGCCATCACATTTCTGCCATACAAGCGAAGATCAATCTAGTAATGTTTGCCTTCTCTCCTTTGCAACATATCACCATAGCTTTGGCCCAGTCAAGGTTAAGTCCATCTGATCCACCCTTACGGTGATCTAAGCACATAATAAACACGTGAGCTATATATCTCCATTCTTTAGATAAAAAGGACTTTTTAATCTCTTTCCTCGAACCAAAGACTGGTCCCTCATATCCCATTTGCCTGAAAGCTTGGAATACTTCAGATTCCGTCATATCAACCTCATCACCAGTATCATCGTCCAGTCTAAGAATCCTCGACACATTCTCAGCAGTAATAGATATATCATGATCAAGCACTCTAGCTGTGATCCTCTGAACATCTCCTCCGGTGTTGTATTCAGCTGATCTCCAAAAGTCTCTAATGTGAAGATCATAGATAGTGGGAGAGTGAGAAATAGCATATGCAATGGGTGATCTTTGGAGCCATCTAATACAATCCCGAAATCCGGCCGCCTTTGGCAAAGTATCATCTAATATGGCAGTAATGTTATTCCTCTCGTCAAACTTAGATTCGCCATAATAACCTGAAAAGATCAACAAATAAATTTGAATAAGAAATACTGAAAATAAGAAAAATAAGATACAAACAAAAGAAACAATCAATTTCGGCAAGCGAAACAATAGTTTCGCTCACTTAGACAAGATAAATTCGCTGAGTCAAAGACAGTTTCGTCAAGAAAAACAAACAGTTTCGACGAGCGAAACTATAGTTTCGCTCATAGAAACTTGTTAGTTTCGCAGAACAAAAAGCACTTTCAACAAGACTAGAATGATTCAAAGTAGTTTCGCAATTAGTTTCACCAAAAATTAATTTAGTTTCGCTATTACATATTAATTTCGCTGACTTAGGAAAATATAGACGAAACTGTGAAATAAGGATTAGTCTTTGCGAAATTAGATAAGATATGGCGAAACTGTTAAGTTCGCTCGGACAGCATAACTTTACAGTTTCGCTGAAAGACAGTGAACTTTCGTTCAATTTCGCTGAAACTTCAGTAGTTTCGCTGAACGAACAGCGAAACCACCGAAGCGACAAAATCCAAATCGCTTATCAAAAACATGATGTAAACCAGATTAAATGGTTAATCTAAGTTCGAAAGTCACATCCGAAGATAACACCACTCAAAATCAGTCCAAATAACGATCACAAAACAAAATCGCCGAAGGTAACTTAAAGAAACCCTAAAGCACGACACTGAACAAATTTTGCGAAGTTGATGAAGAAACTTCGCAAAAATGACTTATATAGCCAATAGTTTCGCTGGCAGCGAAACTATAAATTCGTCAAGCGAATTTACAGTTTCGCCCAGTGAAACTGTAATTTCGCTAGGAAATAACTGATTAACAATTTATTAGCAAACCTAGCGAAATTGCAGTTTCGCTTAGCGAAGCTATCAGCGAAAGAATAATTTCGCACCAAAATTTTTTATTTTTATTATTATTATATATATATATATATATTTTTTTATTAATTTTTTATTATTAATTTTTTTTTATATAAACAATAATACTCAAGGGAAGCACGTCACATAATGAGATCTAAAATAATCAGAGATCACATTCTCTAAATATTTTAGAACATAATGATGATTAAAAATCATCTACCAGTCATGAGATCATACTGAATACAAGATCTGATCACAATCTGCACAGAAACCACAGAAATTAGAACAAATCAATAACGATTGCTGATATAATTGTCCACTTAAACTCATGCCTTATCCTTTTTCAAACAACAGCTTATGATTCATTTAAGGTTCGATTAGATGCTTTAGAATGTTAAGACCCCACAATCATTTGGTAAAAACCCTCACCCAACCTCAGGATTTATTGAATTATGAATCAATCTTCATGAAACAAGATTTGTGGATAAGTGTACAAATGATTATACACAGAATATTTCAAACTGAGAGAAATTCATCGATAAGATGATTTGACATAATTATATCAAAATGGTAAGAGCTCCAGATCTATACTCACGTATAACAGAGGAGATAACCATTTGAACATGTGCTGATGAGAGCTCCAGGTCAGTACTATCGTACAGCAGAGGAGATCATCAATCCAGGTCAGTACTTCCGTACAGCAAAGGAGATAAGCACAGACACAAGACATCTTAACACAAAATAAACCAGCAGAGAATGATGACATAACAAAGCACAATGAACGAAAGATTCATTCTCAATCCAATTTTGTCAGGACTCAGTTTTTGTGCAATCCAAAATGAATGAGTAAATCCAGGCATTCTTAAGCATAAAGTTTAATTTAATCATAAAGCTGCTGTCTACTTCATTCATGAGGCTGAGTCTATCAAGCATATCGTCAAAGAATCTGATCCATTTTTTTATTTTTATTATGAACAGAATCTAGTAACAGTTACTATCATTTCTCATAGAATTACTGGTCATGTAAATAAGAAATATTTAGAGAATATACAATCATTTCTCATCATGTTAAATCCGATCTCAGAATACTGATATTACTCCCCCAAATTTTTATTTTCATTTGTCTATAATTATAAAAAATTGTAACTTGATTTTTTATTGGTTTCTGTTTTTTTTATATATTCTTTTTTAATTATTACCAAAGAAATAGAAAATGAAAATTTAAAAAGATATTAACCCAAGCATAGAAATCAATTCATAAAAACGAGGTTTATCAAACGTTTTTGTGAAAAGATCAGCTTTTTGATTTTTTGTATCGATGGAATAATATTAATGAAACCCTTCTCTGAGCATCACGAATCGCATGAATTCGGGTTTCAATATGCTTTGTGCGAGAATGATGAATGGGATTTTTAGCGATTCCAATGGCAGCCTCATTATCACAGAATAAAGGTGTATGAAGGAAATTAATTCCATAATCAATCATTTGGGTTGTATCCAGAGAACTTGAGAGCAGCAGCTAGATGCAGCAATATATTCAGCTTCCCCTGTAGAAAGAGAAACTGTTGTTTGTTTCTTGCTCTGCCAAAATACCAGACAATTTCCCAAATATTGACATCCTCCAGACATAGATTTTCTGTTTAACCTGCAACCATTGGAATCACTGTCAGAATAAGCATGTAAATCAAAATTTCCACCATATGGATACCACAGTCCGAGACGAGATGATCCTTTGAGATAACGAAAGATTCGTTTGACAGCTTTCTCATGAGATTCCTTTGGAGCCGACTGATATCTAGCACAGTAACCAACAGCAAATGTGATATCAGGACGACTTGCAGTAAGATACATGAGAGAGCCAATCATAGATCGAAAAAGATGAGGATCAACTGGTTTTCCATTTTCATCTGGAGTGAGACACGTCTGAGCAGTAAAAGGAGTCATTTCAGTAGACGCATCATCCATTTTAAATTTCTTCAGAATATCTTTAAGTACTTCTCTTGGTGAATAAGAATTCCTTCTTTCTGTTGTTCAACTTGCAAGCCAAGAAAGAAGCACATTTCACCCATCATGCTCATTTCAAACCGTTGGCTCATCACTTCTTCAAACTCTCTACATAATTAAGAGTTTGTGGAACCAAAAATAATATCATCGACATACACTTGAACAAAGATCATTTCACCATTCACCTCCTTCTTAAATAAGGTCATATCAATGGTACCACGAGAATAACCATTGCTTAAAAGATATTGTGTAAGAGTCTCATACCAGATTCTGGGTGCTTGATGAAGTCCATACAAAGATTTATCAAGCTTATACACTTTATCAGGAAAATCAGGATCTTCAAAGCCTGGTGATTGACACACATATATCTCTTCATCAATGTCGCCATAGAGAAAAGCACATTTCACATCCATCTGGTACACTTTGAACTGTTTATGAGCAGCATGAGCAAGAAATATACGGATTGCTTCAAGACGAGCAACTGGAGCAAAGACTTCTGTATAATCAATTCCTTCTTCTTGAGCAAAGCCTTGCACTACAAGTCTAGATTGTTTCGCACCACCACACCCCGATCATCTGGTTTGTTCTTAAATACCCATTTGTACCAATTGGATACTTGTTGAGAGGTAAATCAACTAAAGTCCAAACCTTAAGCTTCCTGAACTGTTGAAGTTCCAACTGCATAGACTCTACCCAACACGGATCTTGTAGAGCAGCATGAACATTTTAGGAACAATTTGAGAAATGAAGCATGAGAAAAGACAAACATTAATCAGACCGGATTGACTTCGTGTGCGAACACCATCAGAAACAGATCCAATTACATTATCAAGCGGATGATCTTTCAAAGTTTTATAATCTCCTGAAAGAAGGAAAGATAGTTGAAGAAGTATCAACCGCCGGAGAAAGAGTAGATGAAGGTGTATCAATGACAGGTGTTGAATCAGGTAAGTTAGGAGATGTAGGAGATAAAGAATCAGATAATGGAGCTTGATCAGGCAACGGAGACGATGAGCTGACATCAATTGAAACAGCATCAGTTACTTGTGGAATTGATGGAACAGACGATGAAGATGATGGAATAATATTCGTTTGAGTACATGGACTTGACATATCATCATCGAAAACTGGCAAATTAAATGAATTGAACACAGTATCGGAATCAAAGAACCATGCAGGTTCAGATTTAACTTCAGAAGGATTTGATTCTTGCCAGTCAACATAAAATGACTCTTGAACAATACGTGTTCTTTTGTTGTAAACTCGGTATGCCTTTTGTGAAGAAGAATATCCAACAAAGTAACATTCATCAGAAACAGCCCCAAATTTGTCTTTTGAGCTTGAGTATTCAGAAGCGTACAAGAACATCCAAATGGGCGAAAGAAATCAATTAGTGGCTTCCTCTTATGAAAAAGTTCATAAGGAGTCTTCACTTTATCTTTCACAATTAGCACTCTGTTTAAAACATAAGATGCACAATTAAAGCTTCAGCCCAGAAAATGACAGGTAATGAGGATTCTATCAACATTGTACGAGCAGCTTCCACAAGAGTACGATTCTTTCTTTCTGCAACTCCGTTCTGCTGGGGTGTTCTTGCAGCACTAAATTGTCTCACGATCCCTTTTTGAGCACAAAATGAGTCAAGAATCTGATTTTTAAATTCAGTGCCATTGTCACTTCTTAATCCCATAACTCTTTTCTTACTGACTGATTCAATAGAAATGATTAATTTCTGCAAATCCTCTGCAACTTCACTTTTGTGAGCAAGAAACCTCACCCATGAATAACGTGAAAAATCATCTGTAACAACAAGACAAAAGGACTTTTTAGCAATGGATTTAACACTAATTGGCCCAAATAAATCAGTATGTAACAACTCTAGAGGACTTGATATGCTATTTAAAAGTTTAGGCTTATGAGGTTTCTTATGTTGTTTCCCTTTGGCACATGCCATGCATTTTTCAGTCACAGAGAAATCTTTTAAAGGAAGTCCTCTAACAAGATTGTTCTTTACTAATTTATTAATTATCTTAAAATTGACATGGCCTAATCGACGATGCCACAAGAGTGACTCAGATGTTGAAGCTTTTGAGAGAAGACAAGTTGCAGTAGCTTTTGACTCATTAGAATTCATATCAAGAAGATATGTATCGTGTTTCCTTGGAGCACGCATGAGAATTAAATCTTCTGGAATAGCTATCTCTGATTTCAAAATAAACATTCGTCAGATTTAAATAGAACTGGAATATCTTATCACAAATTTGAGAGATGCTCAGAAGATTAAATGCCAATTCAGGAACATGGTTGACTTTTTCCAGAGTAAGAGAGCCATTGGTAACTTCTCCTTGTCCAATCATTTTTCCACCCTTCTTGTCTCCAGCAAATGCCACATATCCTCCATCGATAATTCGATAATTAGTCAACAAATCCTTTAATCCCGTCATGTGTTTGGAACAGCCGCTATCAACATGCCACAGACTGTTTACAATCTTTGAAGAAGATCCCTGAAATGAATGAACAAATCATTTAGCCAGGAGTAATAGGACCCAAGATTGAACAACCTTTGTTTTAAAGAAGCTGATTTTTTATGAAAGAAATTATTAACCAATTTTGTCAATTTATTCCCAAAACAATTTCTATTAGAGGATCTTTCAATCAAAGGGCAATTTTTGATAAGATGATCCTCTTCACCACACCTGAAACAATGATGTTTGAATCTAGGTCGATGATGTGATGAGGTAAAAATAGGATCAATAATAATCTCCTCATCACATTCAGACAAACTAGAATCAACATCACTGAATGTCTCATACATCTCATGATGTTTTTGTTTATTTGACTCAGAGTTATTCTTTACAAAATCAGAACTTGATTCTTCTGACAAATCAGTAAAACTCGTACCATTGGTACCAGTTTCAGATGAAGGAGAACTGCATTTTCTGAAGATGTCATATTTAATGGTATGAAAGATGGAATAGGTTGAGAAAAGAACTTTTCAAAAGAATTAGTTTTAAGTTGCTCAGTTTTAGGTGAAACATCAGATTCATTGCATTCATAACCAGAACAAAAATCATCACTATTAAGATTTGAATTACAAGATGAAATAGAACAATCAGGAGAACATGAGACATTCAAGTCTGTTACATTTGAACTAGAAACAAACACTGAATTTAAACTAGACTTATTATCTAAAACAGACTGCTGTTTTTCAGGTGTACTAGAACTAGTGCATCCAAGCCCACTAGTTGGTCCATAGTCGTAGTCTTCACGAATGTACTTAGAGTTATTCCCAACTAAACCTGCAGACATACTGTCAGTATCTGATTTGATTAAATCATTAGAAGGATGAGGAACAGGCATAGGAGAATAACAATATGTACTAGGAGAGAGGATAAACCTGTACATTTTCATAACCCAAACCAGTTTTAATTCTTGCTCCCCGTTGAGATTTACAAAGATCATCATGTTTCATTCCAGAAATAGTCCATTTATCTAACTTTGACTGAAGTTTGCTTGCTTCAAATTCAGCCAGAGCAACCCGTTCAGTCAAAGTATTAATCTCTACATTCCTTTCCAAAACAATTCTTTTAAATGATCAGTTTCTTTTAAAGCCTCATTTAATTTCACAAAATATTTTGATTCATTCATTTTAAGTTCATCATTAATTCGTTTTAAATCCTTTTCATTATCAATTAACAAACGATTAGCCTTATAAACCCAAAAAGTCTAATTTTGCAAGCAGATGAACACATATCCTGTATTACCTCATAAGGAAGTCCCATTACCATCTTTTCGGCAGCTAAAGCTTTATCGCACATGCATACTGGAGTACTCGATTTCCTTTCCTCAACAGTAGCGGCCGCATCATCCTTCTCTTTTCCTTTCACAGCTTTTGAATCTGTAGTTTTCTCTTTCTTCTCTCCATCATCCTTCTCTTCTTTCTCCTTTACTGAAGATTCATTCTCTCCTTTGAATTCCTTAAACAACACAAACTCATCTTTCTCAACTTCCATCTCATCACTTTTCACAATCTCAGCAACTAAAGCATGATTTATTTCAGATCTTGTTTCTTCCACCTCTGCACTCCAGTCAAAATTAGAAATCAAGGCTGACTCCTTTTTTTGAATTTCCCTCTTCCTTTACTTTCTCTGTCAGTCTTGGCACTCCAGTGTTACTAGGATCTGTTACAATTGGTAATGGACATTCACGTTTAAAATGTCCCAATTGTTTACAGTTGAAGCATCTCATTTTGACTTGTCAAATCCTAGTTTTGAGGTGATGATTGACCACCGAAGTTCTTTCTTCCTCCCTATTCTTTCCATGAACCTCCGAGCTCTTAAAGTTAACATTGCCATTTGCCATTGAATGTCAGTTTCTCCAAATCATCAGGATCAACTTGATACATATCCTCCATAGTCATTCCTTTACCTTTCAATTCACCAGCAACAAGAGCTTCATAGCTCTGAACAAACATTCCAAAAAGAGCCATTGTTTCAGATGGAATAGTAGTTTCAGCATTCACCTTAGAATTTCCCAATTCCTTTCCAACATGATTACTACCACTTGAGAAATTACTTGTATTGCTCCCTCCTTGAATTGGATTCTGAATGTGAGAGTTTGCAGCGGATGACAATAAAGCAGCATTTTGAGAAAAACCAGGTGTGGGCATCATAGTCTGGTTAAATTCTCTTCTTTTCATATCCAACTCAAAAGATTTCAACTTATTAATGATATCCATCAGCTTATAATCTGTAAAACCTCTTCTTGTTTGAGCATCCTCACTTGAAGACTCCATTGTGGTGGAAGAGAATCGAGAAGTCTGTTAACTTGTTCACTGTTGGAGAGTCTTTCATCATATTTCTTCAGAGTGCTTGAAACAGTTAAGAATCGATTTGTAAGATCTGTCAAACTTTCATTCTTATATCCTACAAACGAATTAAACTCCTTTCAGCTTGAATACTCTTGTCTTTCACCAGATCTGCATTCCCATCAAAGAATTCACAGAGAGCATCATAAAGAGATTTAGCATTTTATGCTCTGCAAAACGATTGTAGATGTCAGGAGCCAAGCAGAGAGTTAGAGCACCAAATGCTTTTTGATCACGATCAATCAGTTTCAGATCTCTTTCAGTATAGAAGATGGATCTTTATTCTGAGAAACAACATCACCAACTGTAACCGTAGGTATATGAGGACCTGAAATAATCGATTCCCATTGATTATGATCTGTATAGAAAAAAGAAAGCTTGAGACATCTCTTCCAATCTTCAAAATTATCTCCATTAATGAGTCTTGGAGGTCTATTAGAGAGCAACACTTTCAAGATCCGCAAGTGTGAGAGTAGTTAATTTTGACATGATAGTTTCGCAGAAAGATTGGTAATTTCGCTGGTAAATTCGCTGAGAAATTCGCTAACAACTTCGCTGAGTGAGAAAGTAGACTTGTTAACAGTTTCGCTAAAACAAACACTTTCGCAAACACAGACACTTTCTCTTGCAATTTCAGCAGCACTTTCGCTTGAATCAGAGACAACAATTGCTTAGTTTCGCTGCTAATTTCGCAGGAAACAAGCTTGAACTTTCGTTCAGAAATAGATTCGGCAGCACTTTCGCTTGAATTGATCAAAAACACTGCTGAACTTTCGTTCAAAGAGATACTTTCGCTGAAACTCTAGAAAACAACTTTAAATCCAAAATAACTCATAATTTCGCTGAATGAAGATCACAGTTTCGCTGTAAGAACTGTAGTTTCGCTCGTCGATCTGAAAACCCTTTTTCACCTTAAATCAATCCGAAATCATCCAAAACTCAATGAATTTGAGATCTGATGATTGTATGATAGAATCTTCCTCAATGAAGAACAAGCATAATTCAATCAATTCCATCCCAAAAACAGTGATAATCCAATGAGAATTGATTGAACCTAGATATTGACCAAAACCACCAAAACTCAACAAATCAAGAGCACTAAGGCTCTGATACCATATTGTTGGTCCATGTGATCGATGAACAGTACAATTGATAGAATAGTTGATCAATATCACATAATAAACCAAATAAACAAACAATTGAGAGATGAATATGAAATCAAGACATAATTGTATTCAAATGAACAAAACTCACTCAATAACAATAAGCAACAAGTGTATTTCATGAAGTAACTGCTTGAGAATGATAGTTTGCAACAGAATCCACGTTAGGGTTTTGACAAATTATCATGCAAAATGAAATGACAATAGTATATATAGCAGTCATAGTTTCGCTGACAGTTTCGCTACAAGCGAAACTGTCATGCCGAAATTATAGTTTCGCCCGGTAGAACACAAGTTCGCCGGGTGAATCAAAACAGCAAACTGTGAGCGAAACTATAGATTCGCTCACAGTTTCGCTGGACTGCCAAAACTGCTAATAACTATCAAAATACAAAATGAAACTAACACAAGTCCTATTACAATGAAAAGTAAACATCTATACTAAAGTGAGTCCAACCTATCATGATCTTCACAATGGCATCTTCATAGATCAGTCAAAGTATGTACAGGACATACTTAAAGGTTTAACATGACTGATTGTAAGGTTGCTAAGACACCCATAGCCAGAAATCACTCCCTTGGATCTGATCTTGAGGGGGAGTGTGTTAATGAACACCTTTATAGGGCAATGATTGGGTCTCTTATGTACCTCACAGCTAGTAGGCCAGATATCATGTTTTCTACATGCATTTGTGCAAGATATCAAGCCAACCCTAAGATGTCACATCTAGTCACTATCAAAAGAATTTTAAGATATCTCAAAGGTGCTCCATCACTTGGCCTTTGGTATCCAAAGAATTCTGACTTTAATCTATATGCTTATACAGATAGTGACTATGGTGGTTGCAACATGACTGCAAAGTCTACATTAGGGGGATGTCAATTTCTTGGTGGAAGAGTAGTCTCTTGGCAAGGCAAGAAACAATCATGTGTGTCTGCATCAACTGCTGAGGCTGAATACATTGCTGCTGGAAGTTGTTGTGCTCAAGTGCTTTGGATTCAAAATCAGATGCTGGACTATAGATTTAACTTTAAAGAGACTCCCATCCACATAGACAACAATAGTGCTATCTCCATCACAGAGAATCCTATGCAGCACTCAAGGACAAAGCATATTAACATCAGGTATCATTTGATTAGAGATAATTTTGAAAAGAGATTAATCAAACTAGTCAAAGTTAACACAAATGAACAATATGCTGATCATTCTCCTATTCTTGTTGGCCTTGGCTTGGCACCGGCTGAAAGTTAATGAGATGATTCCGAAGGCTTTTTCACCAAAGCTTTTGATGAGCAGAGATTTAAATATCTTGTATCAGCTATTGGGACGATTAACTTTGAATAGCTTTTCTTAAAACTTAATCATATTTATTTCTAAAACCTGTGTGTCCTAAGTTGTCTATTATATCACCTTCATAAGCCCTTTGTTTTCTTTGGAAGTAAAATCTTTTCAAAAGACTTTTCTTAGATTTTTGAAAAATCTTGATCTCTTCGGAAGACTTTGAAATTACCTTCGGAAGTAGTTTATGTCTTAGTAAACAAATAATTGCTTCAGTAACTTTACCTTCGGAAGAAATTTTTGAAATATCTTCTGAAGCTTAAAATCAACTTAAGTACTTTGTATGTTTTCAAAGAACAAGTTTCTTCCGAATGCAATTTACCTTCGGAAGTATTTATTCTTCTTAGAATAAAAAATCTCTGAGTGTAAAGCTCTCTTCCGAAGCAAAATTTTCAAAAATCCTTGAAATCTCTTCCGAAGCCCAATTTGCCTTCGGAAGCTTTTTCTTCAGAACTTCCGAAACAAATAACCTTCGGAAGATGTCTCGCCTTCCCAGAAAACTACTTTTTGGGCAAAAGTTAACTACTTTTCAGAGGTGGGACCGACATCCGGATTTCAAAGTTTATCCTCTTTCATTAACTTTGTCTCAAATCCTTTTCACATAAATGCCCAACGCTTCCCCCCTCTTTCACTATCTTCCTCAATTACACTATTCCTTAAACCTAAATTCTTCCAAACCGCATTTTGTTCTTCATCTTTCTTCATCCTTAAGCTTCTAAAGTGGCCAACCTAAACATCAGAAACAACTCAGATTTCTCCATGCAACTTCACAGGCAACATAACCAAGTTGCTCTGTTAAGCTCTGAGAAAGATGAAAGTTTCTCAGAGATTTGCTGTTTCTTAGCTCTATCAAACTACTCCACCTCCCTAACCATTGATCCTACTCTCTATGAGGATCATCTGCTTGAATTTTGGAAGACCTGCCAAGAGGTCATTATGGATGGGGAGAAGGAACTGTCTGCCACAGTGCAAGGGAGAACAATCTTCATTACTCCGGCAATCATTAACACTCATTTGCAGCTGGATGATGAAGAAGGTGAGTTGTCCTTCCCAAAGAAAGCTGTAAATCATTCCTTTGAGCAGATAGGCTATGAGGGAGATTTCTATGTAAAGATCTTCAGGAAAGGAAGGTCTCATCCAAGTGGAAATACCTGCTTCATGTGGTTATCCATAGCTTGTCAAACAAGCATAGAGGGTGGGACCAGATTCCTGAGGATCTCTCCTTCATAGTACATGGAATGGTTCAAGGGGTCAAGTTCAGATACTCTCAATTTGTTTATACAAACTTGCTTGCTAACTTGGACTCCTTAGAGTATTATATGTTTCCTAGATATGTTCAACACACTCTCAACTGTGAACTGGGCTCACAGTTAAGGGAAACAGATAATATTCCTAAGTTAGGACTATTGAAGCCCGACATCTTTAAAATTATGAAGAAGCCAACTGTAGGCTTCTCAGGGGTAGAAACAACCCTAGTCCCAAAAATGTTAGAGCTCATTGCTCAAGGTGACAACCTAGCAACACAAGCTAGTGTTGAACCCACACCTTCTACCTCTCAACCACCAAAAAGGCCCCAAGTCACCCTCACCTACCAAAGAAAATCCAAACGAACCCCTGCTCAAGCTATTGAGTCTGTGTAGGCCCCCATATACTCACCCATACAGGAGGAAGTGGACACTAGAGCTCCCACTTCCCCTGAGGAGTCAACCACTCCCATCTCTTCAACAATCAGGGCTGAGGTTTCTCATGCTCACCCTGATGAGCTCACAAGCCCAACTACCTTAAGCCTTCACTTGAGTCTCAACACTCAAGTGAACAACCTTCAGGGGACAATTACCATCCCCAACCATTAAAATCAACCCATTCCCAACTTCTCATTCTATACTGATGAAGACTTAGGTTTTAGTGGGTACCATGAGTCTCTCTACTCCTCTTCTACTCAAAGAGATATGAGTACTACTGATTATCCTTTGTCTAGTCCACATAAGTCACCTATAACTGAGGTGGATACTTCTGAACCTGTTCAGGATATCCATATGGAAGAGGCTCTCACTTCTGCAAGTGATTACATCATTAAGACCTCAACCATGGCAACTCAGCCCATTGACACCTCAACTGAGCATGTTAATGTGCAGAGGAAATCCAGCAGCCAAGAACCTAAGGCTGGTGGTGAGAGAGAGGACTTTAGTCCAATCATCTCATCCCCCAATGATTCTTCTAATGAAGAAGAGGGGAATCTGAGACTAAAGGTGCAAAAACTGTCAAAAACATGCTCCTATTTAGTCTCTAAGGTTAGTCACCTTGAATCTCAGGTGACTACCTTGCATAATAGGGTCAATTATCAGCAACTTGAGATATCTTATCTCAGGGAAAAACTAGCTGGGAGACCTTTAAGAAAAGCTCAACAAGGAACATAAGAACCTGTGAATGTGGTTGACCTAACCTCTAGCTCACCTATGCCAGAGAGTGATGCTACCAAAGAGAGGGAGAAAGTCATTACACTCACAGAACCTTGGAGTTTTTCAGGGAGTATGGACATTGAGGATTCACCATCGTCACTTGCAACTGTGCATACTCAGCAACTTCCTCAAGTTCACATTAATGTGGACATAGTTGACTCTGTTATTAGGAGTCTCTTTGAGGAAGGCATTCCAAGGGCTGTGTCATCTCCACCTCAAGGAACTTCAAACTACATTATTGGGTGGAGGTATGATGCTGATAGAAGAGCCCTCATTCTTCACTGAGTTCAAGGACAGCAAGTAGTGTTCAATTTTCAGACATTGGACTACTATGAAGGTCTTGACCTGATCAACATGCCACTTGTCAACCCAAGCTGTTGGAGCATATATTGTCATATATAGTGTGTTCATCGCTTGACGAATAGTCTATGCTTAATGTAATACACCTAATATGTTGTAAACACATGAAACTGGGTCATTCACAGGAGCATATGTGAATGAGACTCAGTCGTATGACTGAGCCATGCTAATGGACCAGTCGTGCGACTGAGAGATGCGATTGGGACATTCGTAAGACTGAACCATATGTATGGTCCAGTCATACGATTGAACCATACGCATGGCCCAATCGTACGAATGAACTATACGCATGGTCCAATCGCGCGAATGGGCCCAGTCGCATCTAATATGGGCCGGATCCTATATATACCAGTTTCAATGTGTAGAGAGAAAAAGGGCTTGGAGAGGGAGTCTGCCCGGAGCCTAGGGTTGCCGGATGAGAGGGGAGATCATGCTTGATCTCCCCTTGCCAAGAGTCTTGATTCTTATGTTGTAACGAGCTTGTAATCATTAGGTATTATCAATGAAACCAATTTTTGATAGTTCGTGTTATTGATTTGACTTTTGGTTTTGATTTTGTTTCCTTCCGTCAAGAACATGCTCGGATGTCTATCGATCCAGCGATTTCACAATTGGTATCTGAGCCGTTTACTGCTAGAATGATCTAACAATCATTCTAGAACCCGAGCTCTTGATTTCTGGATCTATTTTAGGTTCTTTGACGTTAAAGCCACTTCGTGTTCTTCGTGTTTTGCTCAGATCTTGTTATGTGTGTTGTTTCTGGGCTAAAATCGAACCCGGAACCACGTTCTGATCACCCTTGCGAATCTTATGATGTCTATTTTGGTTCGGTTCATGAAAAATTCATAAGATTAGGGTTTTTGGCAGCCATGGCGGCTGCAGATCTGAAAATCTGCGTGCAGAATGGTTAATGCGACTGGACCATGAGACTGGACCGGTCTTATGTCCAGTCGTGCGACCGGACCGGTCTTATGTCCAGTCGTGCGACCGGACCGGTCTTATGTCCAGTCGTGCGACCGGACCGGTCTTATGTCCAGTCGTGCGACCGGACCGGTCTTATGTCCAGTCGTGCGACCGGACCGGTCTTATGTCCAGTCGTGCGACCGGACCGGTCTTATGTCCAGTCGAGCGACCGACCGGTCTTATGTCCAGTCGTGCGACCGGGACCGGTCTTATGTCCAGTCGTGCGACCGGACCGGTCTTATGTCCAGTCGTGCGACCGGACCGGTCTTATGTCCAGTCGTGCGACTGGACCAGTCTTATGTCCAGTCGTGCGACATAACCAGTCTTATGTCCAGTGGTGAGACTGGACCAGTCTTATGTTCAGTCATGCTACTGGACCAGTCTTATGACCATTCGCACGAATATGTCATTTCACATGAATATGATATTTGTCCTCCATGTCATACGAATGAACGGTGTTCCAGACAAAAAAAAAAAGAAAGGAGTCAGGAACTACCTTTTGCACAGATTTGAGGATGAGCAAAGCACATTCACCCTGAGGTTCTGTTGTCAAATAAGTTTGATGGATACCCCATTATTCGTTGGACTTCAAGAATAGTGAATGTAGAGAACACAAAAGAGAGAAGAGAACATGTCAACAGTCGGTGCTGATTTTATGGGGTAGTCAGGAGCATCTGACTATTTATGGGCCAATCAAGTTACATCTATCCGCACAAAGAGGATTCCCATTCTTAGGGGGAATTCATGTATAGAGAAATTGAAGACGCAATCAGAAAGTGATGATGTGAGCCGGTTTCTGATGATGAATCTGAGTGCATGCTCATTTGGTTGAGATTGTCAGCTGTGGATTGGAACCCTCTACTTTTTGCCCAATACACCGTGTGAAGACTCCAGGAGAGCACAATGTCTATATATTGGGATATGCTGAATTTGAGGGGGAATTTCTACAGGTGTTGATGTTAATCAGTTTAGCCTGTGTGAAGATTGAAGCAATGGAAAACTGTTCATGTCATTATCTGGAAAAATCAGTCATATGGGGAATCTAGCTATTATGATGGTGTTTTGCAAAATAAACGAAAGCTATTATGCCTAAATTCAATTTCAAGGATATTGTAGCAACCTGACGGATCGGTAACGTTGGCTAATATGGTTTTCGTTTGATTCTATTGGCAACCAGAGCAAAGATTGGCTGAAGATTGTAAGAGGTGTTATCTACTATTCGCAAACAAAGTCCAAGGGGGCATTTGTTGGAGCATATATTGTCATATATAGTGTGTCCGTCGCTTGTTGAATAGTCTAGGATTAATGTAATACTCCTGATATGTTGTAAACACATGAAACTTGGTCATTCGCAGGAGCATATGCGAATGAGACGCAGTCGTACGACTGAGCCATGCTAATGGACCAGTCGTGCAACTGAGAGATGCGATTGGGACATTCAAAAGACTGAACCATAAGTATGGTCCAGTCATACGATTGAACCATACGCATGGCCCAATCGTACAAAGGAACCATACACATCGTCCAATCGCACGAATGGGCTCAGTCACATCTAATATGGGCCGAGGCCTATATATACCAGTTTCAATGTGTAGAGGGAAAAAGGGTTTGGAGAGGGAGTCTGCCCGGAGCCTAGGGCTGCCGGATGAGAGGGGAGATCATGCTCGATCTCCCCTTGCCAAGAGTCTTGATTATTATGTTGTAACGAGCTTGTAATCGTTAGGTTTTATCAATGAAACCAATTTTTGATAGTTCGTGTTATTGATTTGACTTTTGGTTTTGATTTTGTTTCTTTCCATCAAGAACATGCTCGGATGTCTACCGACCCAGCGATTTCACACAAGCAAATCAAGACAAGGTGACAGGTTAGCACTCAGGATGCAAGATAGAATTATTGAAGAGTTCAGCCTTAGAAGGAGACAAAGGCAATCAGGTAATGCCATTGGTCAACTGGGTGCTGAGGCAGACCCTGAGATTAGCTTCAAAGGGAAAACCTTGGCTGAAGGCCCAGTGATAGAGCCTGAGAGCCCTGTCACACCAACAATTGCTTCAGAAATTCATTCCATCAGTGAAACACCTACTGGTGAAGGTGTCTCACAGCCTCTCTCTGGCCAAAGCTTGGATGCTACACCAAGCAATGAAGGCCAAACCTCTATCCACCCTGAGTCACAAAGGTTTGTGGGTGACAAAGGGAAAAGGATTTTGACTTCTGAGGAGATTGAGGAGGAGGAGAGAGAGAGGAAGAGGAAGCTAAGGGGAGAAAGTTCCTCTGGGTCTTCAGGATTTATGCAAGCTGCAATCAGGGCTGCCCCCAGACCAAACACTCAAGAAGATGAGTTGAGGGCAGTCAGGATAACTTACCTGCAGACCAGGAACTATGACATAGATGAGATTATATCTCTCCCTTTAGAGCAATTAAATGAACTGACTGACATGGAAGTGTCAAGAGAGATGAAGGAAAAAGAGGATGCAAGATTAGTTCTCCAATTTAAAGAAGAGAAGAGACATAAAATATTATACAAGCATGCTCTAACTCTCTCCCCAGTTCAAGAAAGTCCTGTGCAAGAGGATGTGGTTGCTACACAAGAACCTCAGGTAGACAAGGAAACAGATAGGCAAAACATGATCAACTACCTGAGTGCCACAGGTCTCTACAAGGCATCTGCACTTCTTCCCTTGTCCTTTGAGTACATTGAGTTTGAGTATCTCAAATAGCTTGAACTTAAATTGCTCAAAGAACAAAAGGCAACATAGAGAAAGATGAGGGAAGATACTGCAAAGTCAAGAGCTATCATCCAAAAAAGTATGAAAAAGTCTGCTGACAGACAAAGGATGATGAGCTTCTTGAAGCTGTATGGATTCTCCGGAAGGAGACTTGGTCCTATGTCTCTATCCACAATGGATGAGCATATCAGGGTAATCAAGCAGAAGATCAAGAGTGGAGAGCTGATTGACTTATACTCTCCTCCAAGTCAAATCCCACCTGAAGTGGAGGTTAAGGTTAAACAACTTGAGACAACACAACCTGGACCTCCTGCTGAGCCTCAGCAAGCTTCATCTTCTGATCCACAACAGGGTCAAACTCCGTCTCCTTCTGAACTTGTGAGGGAGGAACACCCAACTGAGAAAGACAAGGATGATCAACAAGGTGCTATAGACCAGTCTTCTCAGTTAAAAGTCTTCTAAGAGGAAGAAGAGGATGGCTTCTAAACTAAAGTCTAAGAAGAAGAAGCCTGAATCATCCACCTCTACACCTCAGGCTGAGTCAGATCAACCTGAGGAAGTGCATGAAGAGGCAGCCCAATCAACTCCAATTCAAGTGGCTCCTCTTGCAGCTGAGACACCTATCTTATCCTGGACCTTCACTACTGATCTACAGAGATGGCATGTGATCAGAGATCAAGATGTTAAGAATGTCTATACAGGGCAAGACATAATCAACTTACCTCTGCATAATCTCTTTGAGATGAGAAGATATTATGAAAGTCTGAATGATCTTGACCATCTAATGAAGAAGGGTATGGTCATCATTGTGATGAAGACTACAAACTTCTGAAGATCTTCTAAACGTTTTGTTAGCATCAACCTAGGGGAGTTTGCAAGGATTCCTATAAGTCTGATGCAGTCAAAACATCCAAAGTCTCTCTGCAAGCATGCACTAAAGAACTGAAGTAGAAATGCTTCGGAAGTATTAGACCATGCGCTAGAAATATTCTAAGTGTAAAATCTTCCGAAGCCAAGACCAATATCTTCTGAAGCCAAAAGTGAAGTCTTCCGAAGCTTCAAAGACAAAGTCTTCTGAAGCCAAAGAGTGAAGATAGATTTCTTCCGAAGACTTTTAGAGATATGCCTTTATCTGATGTACTTTACCATAAAGCTGGACCACCTTTCCGTTGCAACTCTGTAAAGTCACCAACTTACATGAGTTGGTGAAAGGTCCATGCTTTTGGTAACTGTACATTAAGGTATTGAGTCCATGCTTTCTACTTTATGTACTTTTATCCTTTTTGTAATATATTAGGATGTGAGCTATGGCATGTTATAGTCACAAGTCAAAAGGCAGATCTGCCTTTTGACTCTACATTTGATTTTGTAGTTGTCTAGTCAATTGTATCCAGCTAGCCTTCAAAGTATGGCCGGCTGTAGGATGTAGTATAAAGTATCTCAAGTACTTGTAACTTTCTATCGATGCTTTGTAACTTGTAATAGAACTTGAGAAGCAATATACAGTATTCTTGAAAACCAAATACTTGTGTTGTTTGCAATCTTGTTCTGTCTCACATTTACTTGTGTTCTTAGCATCTTTCATTAACAAGTTAATCAGTTCCCTATTTGATCTGTTAAGTGTTCTAAGCAACTCTCCTTATTGTGTTGTTGTGTTGTAAGTGCATACCCTTCACCGGTCCTGCAGTTTGATTTAGGAATATTAGTGATTGTTATAAGGTTAGTGAAAGCTAGATTGTTAATGATCAAATGATAATGATTAGAATTAAAAGAGATTTAGTAGAAGAAAGAATAAAAATAAGAACATGAGAACAATTGAATGTTAGGATGATTAGAACAATATAGATATACATAATATAAAAGCAATTATAAGGTTACCTTAGTATTAGAAACTTCTTGAAATTACTTGTAAAATAAAATTTTTGAAATTAATCATAACCAATGGATGAAAGAAAGATATGAGAGTAAGATTTTTGAAGAATGAGCAAATGAAAAGTGTGACCTAAGCTTGCTTTTATAGTTGAGGTTAGGAGGGGGTTATGAATAGGGTTAATTGTGAGTTACAAGTCTTTCAAAAGAGGGTTATGATTGGAATTTGAAATAAATATAAAATTAAATAAATAAAAGAATAATTACAATTTAAACTCTAAATATATTAAAAATCTAATTTTAATTTAACAGCTTCTTTTTTTTAATAAATCTTTGTACACTTTAAAAATCTCATAAGAACTTGTAATTTGATTATTTCCTTTAATTGAATATTTAAAATCATATAAATATTAATAACCTTTTATAATTTATTTTATAAATTATAAAAATTATTATAAGTTGTTTAAATAATTTAATATATGGAAATTGAATAAAACAATTGTCAATATTGGTAAATTTACACATTTAACGTATTTGATTCATTAAAAATATTAAAATAATTTAATAATGGAAGTTTAAAATGGGTTCGGGTTTGGGTTTTAACTTGAAAAATGGCGGATGTTACAATAGAATTCAAGGTTAGGGATAAGTTGGTTTAGATCTAAAGGCTGGGGATGGTAACTTTCTCCTGAAGGTTGTTCACTTGAGTGTTGAGACTTAGAGTGAAGGTTAAAGTTGATGGGCTAATGAACTCATCAGGCTGAGCTTGAGGAACCTCAACACTGATTCTTGATGAGATGGGAGTGGTTTGCTCCTCAGGAAAAGTGAGAGCTCTAGTGCCCACTTCTTCCTGTATGGGTGATGATATGGGGGCCTGCACAAGCTGAATAGCTAATTTAGGGGTTCGTTTGGATTTTGTTTGGTAGGTGAGGAGTATTTTAGGTTGTGAAGGTGGTTGAGAAGTAGAAGGTGTGGGTTTAACACTAGCTTGTGTTGCTAGGTTGCCACCTTGAGCAATAGCTCTAACATTTTGGGGACAAGAGCTATATCTACCCCAGAGAAACCAACAGTTGGCTTATTTATTATTTTAAAGATGTCGGACTTCATTTGTCCCAATTTAAGAATATTACATGTTTCCCTCAACTGTGAGCCTAGTTCACAGTTGACAATGTATTGAACATATCTAGGAAACATGTAATACTCTAAGGAGTCCAAATTTGCAAGTAAATTAGTATACACAAATTTAGAGTACCTAAACTTGACCCCTTGTACTATTTCATGAACAATGAAGGAGAGATCCTCAGGAATCCGGTCCAAGCCCCCATGCTTGTTGGACAAGCTGTGGATAACTACATGAAGTAGATACTTCCACTATGATGACCTTCCCTTTAGTAAAGGTCTTTATAGATAAATCTCCTTCATAGCCCATCTGCTGAAAGGAGTGGTTTACAGCTTCCTTTGGAAAGGACAATTCACCTTCCTCATCATCCAGTTGGAGATGAGTGTTGATGATGGCTGAAGTGATGAAGATTAGCCTCCCCTACACTGTAGCAGACAGTGCCTTCTCCCCATCCATTATGACCTCTTGACAGGTTTTCCAGAATTCAAGCAGATGATCCTCATAGAGTGGAGGATCAATGGTTAGGGAGGTGATGTAGTTGGATGAAGCCAGAAATTGGCAAACCACTGAGAAACTAGAATCTTTCTCAGAGTTTAACAGGTCAACCTGATTGTGCTGCCTGTGAAGTTGCATGGAGAAATCAGGGTCGTTTTTGCGATTTAGGTTGGCCATTTTAGAAAGCTTAAAGGTGAATAAAGTGAAAAACAAAGGCAGTTTGTGGGTTAATTTAGGTTTTGAAACAGTGCAGAGGAAGAAGGGAGTGAAAGAGGGGGGAACCGTTGGGTATATATATGAAATGGATCTCAGACAAAGTTAATGAAAAAGGATAAACTTTGAAATCCGAATGTCGGTCCCACCTTTAAAAAAGTAGTTTTCTTTTGCCCAAAAAGTAGTTTTCTTGGAAGTCAAAAATCTTTCGAAGGTAATTTTGATTTGGAAGTTTTGATATAAAAGCTTCCGAAGCCAAAATGACTTTGGAAGATATTCCAAAGAGTTTAAAAATTTTGCTTCAGAAGAGATTAAGACTTAGAAATTTTTATTCTTAAAGAATAAAGCTGCTGAGACTTAATTTCTTTCGGAAGAAATTTGTTCTTTAATACATACAAGTATTCAAGAGTAGTTTTAAGCTTTGGAAGATATTTTGAGAATTTCTTCCAAAGGTAAATTCACTTAAGTAGTTGTTTGTTTTGAAGACATAAATTTCTTCCGAAGGTAAATGCATATCTTCCAAAGAATAAAAAGATCACAATTTTCTAAAATCTAAGGAATTTCAATTAAAAGTTTTTTCTTCCAGAGTAAACAAGGGCTTATGAAGGTGATAAAATAGACAACTTAGGACACACAGGTTTTAGAAATAATATGAGTTAGTTTTAAGATAAGCTACTCAAAGTTAATCATCCCAATAGCTTATATAAGATACTTAAATCTCTGCTCATCACAAGCTTTGGTGAACAGATCAGCATATTGTTCATTTGTGTTAACTTTGACTAGTTTGATTAATGCCTTTTCAAAGTTATCTCTAATCAAATGATACCTGATATTAATGTGTGGAGACAACACTGTTGTTGTCTATGTGGATGGGAGTCTCTTTGAAGTTGAATCCATAGTCCAACATCTGATTCTGAATCCAAAGCACTTAAGCACAGTAGCTAGTAGCAGCAATATATTCAGCTTCAGCAGTCAATGCAGATACACAAGATTGTTTCTTTCATTGCCATAAGACTATCCTTCCACCAAGGAACTGACATCCCCCTAATGTAGACTTTGCACTCATATTCCAGCCACCATAGTCACTATCTGTATATGCATACAAATTGAAGTCAGAATTCTTTAATACTAAAGGCCAAGTGTTAAGGCACCTTTGAGATATCTTAAAATCCTCTTGACAGTGACCAAGTGTGACATATTGGGATTGGCTTGATATCTTGCATAAATACATGTGGCCAACATAATATCAGGCCTGCTAGCTCTGAGGTACATAAGAGACCCAATCATAGCCATATAGAGATGTTCATCCATACACTCCTCCTCAAGATCAGGTCTAAGGGAGTGGTTTCTTGCTATGGATGTCTTAGCAACCTTACAGTCAGTCATGTTGGATCTTTTAAGTATGTCTTGCACACTGACTGACTTATGAAGATGCCACTGTCAACCTACATAACTTGAATTCCTAGAAAGAAATTGAGTTCTCCCATTGCACTCATTTGAAATCTATTCTTCAATAGCTTCTCAAAGTCTTTGCAGAGATTTGGATTGGTTGGCCCAAAAATAATGTCATCTACATATACTTGTACTAGCATTAAGTCATTCCCTATTCCTTTGATGAAGATAGTTCCATCTATAGTCCCTCTTTTGTATCCATTTTGATAGAGATACTGAGATAGAGTCTCATACCGCTTCCTAGGAGCTTGGTGCAGCCCATAAAGAGCTTGTAGACATAATCAGGATGATCAAAATCTGCAAACCCAGGTGGTTGTTTGACATACACCTCTTCATCAATTACTCCATAAAGAAAAGCACACTTGACATCAAGTTGGTAAAACTTAAAATTCTTGGATGCAGTAAAAGGTAAGAATATTCTAACAGCTTCAAGTCTTGCAATAGGAGCAAAGACATCTGTGTATTCAATTCCTTCTTCTTGTGTATATCCTTGAACAACTAGTCTAGCCTTGTTTTTAATGACAAGTCCTGTATCATCCTTCTTATTCCTAAACACCCATTTGGTTCCTATGGTAGTCTTCCCTTGAGGAAGAGGACATAGGTTCCAAACCTTTTGCCTTTTGAATTGAAGCAACTCCTCTTACATAGCTTCAACCCAACTTTCATCCTTTAAAGTCTCATCAATTTTCTTTGGCTCTATCTGCGATAGAAAACAAGAGTGGAGACAAACATTTGCATCATGGGTTTGTCCTCTTGTTCTTACCCTAGTGTCAATATTTCCAATGATGTTTGTGGTGGGGTGAGACTTGTGGATCCTTAGTTGAGGGATTACAGCAAGTTGCTTGGAGAGATCTAAATTATAGAAATTTACATCAGCATTGAAGTTCTCCCACCACATCAGCACACTTATCAAGTGTAACTTGATCCAATGAGTGTGTGACATCATTGATGTTGTCTTCAATGAAGTGGTTATCAGAATCAAAAAAGTCTTGATCACTTTCACCACCACCATTTCCTCTTACCTTTGAAGCTCCTTCATCAGAATTTTGTGCCTCTATGTTGGAATTTGAAGGCACCCAAGAAGCATCAGTTGAGTTTGTCATTGTTGTACTGATAGGGATTCCATTTGCAGGGTTAGTTACAACTGGAGCTGAAGTAGTATAGCTTTATGGTCTTCTCAGCTTAAATCTTGGATCACGATCACCTGTAGGTAGTATATCTAAAGATCCTGAAACATGCTCACAAGATTTGTTAAAACTGTTGGTAACTAAATCAAGATCAAATAGCCAATCAGGACTAGAACCTTTCATACTGGGAGTGTGCTCATTGAAAGTCACATTGGCTGACTCCTCAAGTACTCTTGTTTTGATATTGTATACTCTACAAGCCTTAGCTTGAGAGTAGTATCCAATAAAATATCCATCATCAAGCTTGGCAATTTGATTCTTGGTATTCAAGATGGTGCAAGGATATCCAAATGACCTGAGAAAACCAATGAAAGGTTTCCTCTTTTGCCAAAGTTCATAAGGAGTATTACCATGTGTCTGAACTACTAAAACTCTGTTTTGCACATAGAAGACAGTGTTAACTGCCTCTGCCCAGAAAGTGATGGGCAGTTTAGAGTCAGACAACATAGTTCTTGCAGCTACAATTAGTGTCTTGTTTCTCCACTCAGCAACACCATTGTGTTGAGGAGTCCTGGGAGCACTATATTGTCTTGTAATACCCTTTTCATCATAAAATGTATCAAGGATTTTGTTCTTGAATTCAGTTCTTTGATCACATCTTATGGTTTTGACCTTGTGATCACATTGAATCTCAATCTTTAAGATGAAATTCTTCAAAATCTCATAGGTCCCATCCTTAGTTCTAAGAAAGAAGACCCAAGTGAATCTTGTAAAACTTCTGTGATCACCAAATAATAAGAGGACCTTCCTAGACTCATTACACTTGTGGGGCCAAAAAGATCCATATGTAATAAGTGTTGGGGTTTAGTGATGGAGTGTCTTTCCTTTGGCTTGTGATATACCTTGTGTTGCTTCCCTTTGAGGCATGCAACACAGTGGTCATCACTTGTAAACTCTTTATTTGGCATTCTAGTTACCAAATCATTCTTAATTAATTTATTCATGTTCTTAAAGTTTACATGGAACATTTCTTTATGCCAGAGGAAAGACTCATCATTATTTGTTTTAGACTGAAAGCATGAAACTTCTCCTGAGGAAGATGTTTCTTGCAAATCCATCTTGTACATGTTCCTTTTCTGGGGGCTCTGAGCATGATATGCTCATGAAGAATGACCACCTCGGGCTTGAGAACAATGCACTCATGCTTAGTAAAGAGCATGTTATGACTGTAATCATAAAATTAAGATACACTCATAAGATTGTATCCAAGCTCTTTGACAAAGTTTACCTTCTCAATGTTGAGCTTACCATTTGTGACCCTTCCCCTTCCAGTTATATAACCTCCAACATCTCCTCCAAAAGCAATTGGTCCTCCATCAATTTTCTCAAAATTTTGGAGTAGTGACCTATTACTTGTCATGTGCCTAGAACAACCACTATCAATGATCCATACATTCCTATTTGTCTTGAGTTGATCCTGCATAACAGAGATGGTTAGTTACATTTGGAAACCCAAGCCTTATTGGTCTTGCGCTCATCAAAATAAGTTGAAGACAATGCAACAATAATTCATCCTATTGTCATGTTTTGAGGATCATTTGTTGATGTTGATGAATAACTTTTAGTCACTTGGTCTTTCTTTATCTTCGACACCACCTTTGAAAGCTTAGACTTGACCTTTATCACTTCGGAAGTTTTGATAACTTCATAAGTTTTGATGACTGAACCTTTGGAAGATCTTACTAACACTACAGCAGGCTTTAGTGCTTCCGAAGTATTCCTTTCTTCCAAGACCAAATTTTCTTACGAATGCAAATATTCACTTGTCTTCTCCTTCATTTTGGAGCTTCCGAAATGAAAAGGTCTTCCTTCCGAAGCTTTCTTCTTCTTCAAACTCGCATAAGTTTCTTTCTTGGTTATGTGGACAGTACCTTTTGGATTGTAGAGACAATCCTTAGCAAAATGAGAAGTACTACCACACATAACACAATTCATCTTCTTCTTCCTGAGAGTCTTCTTTTGAGAACAAGGCTGAACTTGATCACTTTTCTTCTCCATCTTCATCTTTGCAGATGATGTTGCAATTATTTTAGGGTGAGAGTTGCCTTTGGAGCTGGATGGTTCAGGTTGTGTAGCTGTGGCACACAACTGATCAGCCTTCTTCATGTTGTTGGGATGATTTGAACATGAACTAGAACTCCTGGTACTAGAGTTCAGGTTTTTGTCTTCACCCTTAACCACCTTAAATCCTGCAGAGATAAAGACTTGTTTCTGCATAGAGTTAAAGGTGGCCTTGATCTCTTGAACCTTCTTTGACTTCCTCTTGGCCTTTCTAATCAAGTTCTTTCTTCTTGACTTAGTCATCCCAACCCTTTTACTCTCCTCAAAGGGATAGTAACCCTTCTTAGAATGCTTTTCTTCAGTCTTTTCAGAGGCATCCTTTACTATCTCCTCTTCATCCTCTTCACATATGAGGTCTATGAGAGGAAGCTCAATTTCACAAGTTCCACACCTAGGAGATCTTTCTAACCGTATTATGTGTGGAGGAGCTATCTCACTAGATCCCAGTCACTTCTTATTTTGATAACAAACTTTTGCATGCAAGGAGGAGGATATCATGTTCTTGAAGGTCTCTTCTTTAAGAACCCATTTTTCTACCCTGGCTTTGCTGATCACAAGCTCAGCCTGGCATTCAGTTAACTTAGTTATAAGATCTTTCATCTGAGTCCTGTAGTTGGTATGTTCATGTTTAAGAGTTGAAATGGTTTTCTCTAAGTCCTCTATCTTTAGTTTATAATCATTTTTAGCTCTTTTAAAATCAGTTTTTAAATTATATAGAGACTCAAAATCAAATCTCATCTCTAAGTTGTAGGACCTGTATCTATTCACTTTAGCAATATATTCAGGTGTACAGAGATGTTCCAATACCTTTGCTTCATTATGGTCAGCCATTAGTTCTTGGTTTGGAGATGCATCTTCCACCTGAAAGCTCCAGTCAAAGCCTCCTTCTTCAACAGCAACTGCAACTTGCTCCTTTTGCTTCTCATTCTAGGTGGTTCTCTCAGTGTAGTTTGGCCTGGCTTGTGCTTGGCCATCATTTTTCCTTGGTGCCTTACACTCCCTTGCAAAGTGACCCATTTGGTTACAGTTGTAACACTTTACTTTGTTTTTGTCCAGTCCTAACTTTTCACTGGCTGTATTGCTTGAAAACTTCCTCCCTGTGCTCTTGTAGAATTTCTTGGCTCTATGAGTGAGAAGAGCCATTTTCTGAACTATCTCCATGTATTCCAGATCATCTGGAGGGATACAGTCAAGGTCTTCAAGGGTGAAGAGAAAGTTGTGTATGCTTTCATCAGAATACACAATGGCTTGTGAAGAGCTTGTCTCTTGGAATGGACTTCCTTTAGAGTAGCTTTCTCTTGATGTCTCCGGGAAGGTGATGAAAGGAACTTTTTTGTGAGTTGTCAGGGTAGCAGATAAGATGATTGTAAGGCCCCGTTCGCCTCACAGTTGGTTAATTATAGCATAAAATCATTTTAATAACAAAACAATGCAGCGGAATAAAATAAACATTCACTTAAAACTTGCAGTTGATATTGTAATCATACATTTATGCTTCAATTGTATATAAAACATAGTATTTTTTCTTAAATTACAATAAAAGAATTCATAAACAGGAATGCCATCCATTGCCATCCAAGTAGCCCCTAACCTGGTGCCATCCTCAATATCAACATTTACCTGCCAACTATTATGCATAGAAGTCAGCTTCGCTGAGCGAGTCCTAGTTTTTAAATAATATAAGAAAATATAAACTTTATCCTTCATATAATTATCATGCATACATCATAATACATAGCATTTGCGTCTTAATAAGCATGTTCCTTATTTTTCATTCTTTCATTATCTTTCACTTCATCATAAATGAGATTGCACAAGGCAAGAGCTCCCTGTTGATCGACAACGAATGTCGATCCCTGTCGGTACACATGAAAATGATAGCTAACCCCCGACAGTTGATCTACACTGCAAGGCACATAGCCCGCTCATGAATACGGATCCATCATCATACGTGAGACTCACATAAGTGAAGTCTATCATAGTGCTTGCAAGACTTTTCATTATCAAACGGGCCCGGGGTAACATTCGTTAAGTTCCACTTCCTTTATATTGTCTTCCACTTTAATATATAATACTTAACTTATTAAGTACATAACATACTAAGTACTAGTCATCATAAAACATAACCAACCCTCCGCGGGAGAGCCCCTAGTGAGGTCCAAGGGACAACGGCCCTGGCTGGGGCCGTGCTGCCAGGTCAGCGCAAAAAATTTTATTTTTAAACATTTATATAGAAAATTTCTTTATAGAAAAATCAATCTTCCTGTTAAAACCTCTTAAAATCTTGGTCATTTGAAAATGTATATTTAGTATGCATAACAACCCCAAAACATGGAATAACTTGTAAATAAGGGGATCTAGAACTCACCTGGATACCGTGAGTAACTTCTAGACTAAGCTTTCTTGGCTAGGATCACACTACACAACCTGCAGATAAATTAACACTCTAAGGGGTTAATTTCTACCTAAATTCCCTGCTAATTTCGCTGCAATATAAGCAGTTTCGCTGGCAGTTTCGCTACCAGTTTCGCTGCCAGTTTCGCAGACAGTTTCGCTGCCAGTTTCGCGGCCAGCTTCGCATGGCAGTTTCGCCCAACTTTCGTTGGAATTCCATGGCTGCGAAATTACCTGCGACACTATAGTTTCATAGAAGACTCATAGTTTCATAGCTTGAATAAGCAATTTCGCTGGATGCACAGACAGTTTCGCAGATCGAGCTGAAATGACGAACCAACCTATTTTTAACCCAAAATCGCAACTTTTTACGTCCAAACCCTTAGTTTATCATCCATGAGGCTATAACTAAGCTTTTTACATGTATTTATATGTAAAAATGTGACCTTTATATGATTCTTTGTAACTTTTCAAAACCCAAAACCCTAGAATTCGGGTTTGATCTACAGAAGGGGTTAGAGGATGATTATTACCTGGATTTCTTGCTCCTTTCTTGTGCTTTGATGCTCAATCGTTCAGATCATCAATCCTTTAACCTTTGAAGCTCTAAATCTTGAGTTTCTCTCTACTTTCTCTCTCTCTACGTTCTCTCTCTAAAAATTGGTGGTTAGGGTTCAAATGAGGAAGATGATGGCTGGTTAAGTGGCTTAAGGGCTGATTATGGGCCTTTAATCCCTTACGCTACTACCCAATAAGGCTAATTTAGTCCGTGGCCATTTCTTTACTTTATTAAATACCCATTAATTAAGCCCACTATCGTTGATGACTCGTTTTGACTTTTTGTGGTGTTATAATGATGTTGTGGTTCTCTACTTTCCCTTTCAACCACATGGAGGGCTGAACTCAGTTGATTGCTGGAGTTACCAGATGAACCTTGCATTTTATCTCCATCTGGTATTGTAAGGATTCCTATAAGTCTGATGCAGCCAAAACATCCAAAGTCTTTCTGCATGCATGCACTGAAGAACAGAAGTAGAAATGCTTCGGAAGTTTTACACCTTGTATTAGAAATATTCTAAGTATAAAATTTTCGGAAGCAAAAACCAACATCTTTCGAAACCAAAAGTGAAGTCTTCCGAAGCTTCAAAGACAAAGTCTTCTAAAGCCAAAGAGTGAAGACAGATTTCTTCCGAAGACTTTTAGACACTTGCTTTTATCTGATGTATTTTACCATAAAGCTGGACCACCTTTCTGCTGTAACTCTGTTTAGTCACCAACTTACATGAGTTGGTGAAAAGGTCCATGCTTTTGGTAACTGTACAGGAATGATGTAACACACTCATTGGATCAAGTCAATCTTGATAAGTGTGCTGATGTGGAAGGTGAATCCTCCTTGCCAGATCAGAATTTCTCATTTAGATCTATCTAAGCAACTTGTTGTGATCCCTCAGCTAAGGATCCACAAGTCTCATCCTACCACAATTATCATTGGAGATGTTGATTCAGAGGTGAGAACAAGAGGACAAACCCATGATGCAAATGCTTGTCTTCACTCTTGTTTCTTGTCCCGGATAGAGCCAAAGAAAATTGATGAGGCTCTAAAGGATGGTAGTTCGGTTGAAGCTATGCAGAGGAGCTGCTTCAATTAAAAAGGCAAAAGGTTTGGAACCTATGTCCTCTTCCTCAAGGGAAGACTACCATAGGAACCAAATCGGTGTTCAGGAATAAGAAGGATGATAAAGGACTTGTCATCAAGAACAAGGCAAGACTAGTTGTTGAAGGGTATACTCAAGAAGAAGGAATTGACTACACAGATGTTTTTGCTCCTGTATCGAGACTTGAAGCTGTCAGCATATTCCTAGCTTTTGCTGCATCCAAGAACTTCAAGGTCTACTAACTTGATGTCAAGTGTGCTTTTCTCTATGGGGTGATTGATGAAGAGGTGTATGTCAGACAACCACCTGGGTTTGTAGATCCTGATCATCCTGATTATGTCTACAAGCTTGATAAAGCTCTTTATGGGCTGCACCAAGCACCAAGGAAGTGGTATGAGACTCTATCTCAGTATCTCTGTTAGCATGGATACAAAAGGGGTACTATTAATGGAACTCTCTTCATCAAAGGAACAGGTAACGACATAATGCAAGTTCAAGTATATGTAGATGACATTATTTTTAGGTCAACTAATCCAAAGCTCTGTAAAGACTTTATGGAGCTGATGAAGGACAGGTTTGAAATGAGTGTTATGGGGGAACTCAATTTCTTTCTAGGAATTCAAGTGAAGCAAGTTAAAAATGGCATCTTCGTAAGTCAGTGAAAGTATGTACAAGACATACTTAGAAGGTTCAACATGACTGATTGTAAGGTTGCTAAGACACCCATAGCCAGGAACCACTCCCTTGGACCTGATCTTGAGGGGGAGTGTGTTGATGAGCATCTAGATAGGGCAATGATTGGGTCTCTTATGTACCTCACAGCTAGCAAGCTTGATATTATGTTTGATACATGTATTTGTGCAAGATATCAAGCCAACCCCAAGATGTCACACCTCATTGACAAAAGAATTTTAAGATATCTCAAAGGTGCTCCATCACTTGGCCTTTGGTATCCAAAGAATTCTGACTTTAATCTATATGGTTATACAAATAGTGACTATGGTGGTTGCAACATGACTGCAAAGTCTACATCAGAGGAATGTCAGTTTCTTGGTGGAAGGATAGTCTCTTGGCAATGTAAGAAACAATCTTATGTGTCTACATCAACTACTGAGGCTGATTACATTGTTGCTGCAAGCTGCTGTGCTTAAGTGCTTTGGATTCAAAATCAGATGCTGGACTATGGATTCAACTTCAAGGAGACTCCAATCCACATAGACAACAACAGTGCTATCTCAATCACAGAAAATCCTGGGCAGCACTTAAGGACAAAGCATATCAATATCAAGTATCATTTGATTAGAGATAACTTTTAAAAGGGATTAATCAAACTAGTCAAAGTTAACACAAATGAACAATATGCTGATCTGTTCACCAAAGCTTTTGATGAACAAAGATTTAAATATCTTGTATCATCTATTGGGAAGATTAACTTTGAATAGCTTTTCTTAAAACTTAATCATATTATTTCTAAAACCTGTGTGTCCTAAGTTGTCTATTTAATCACCTTCATAAGCCCTTGTTCTCTTTGGAAGAAAATCTTTTCAAAGGACATTCCTTAGATTTTTGAAAATTTTGATATCTTTACTTTTCGAAAGATATAAAATTACCTTCGGAAGAAACTTATGTCTTAGTAAACAAATAACAACTTCAGTAATTTTACATTCAGAAGAGATCTCTGAAATATCTTCCGAAGCTTAAAATCAACTTAAGTACTTGTATGTTTTATAAGAACAATTTTCTTTCGAAATCAATTTGCCTTCGGAAGTTTTCACTCTTTTTAGAATAAAAACTCTGAGTATTAAATCTCTTCCGAAGCAAAATTCTAAAAAATCTTTGAAATATCCTCTGAAGCCAATTTGCCTTCGGAAGCTTGTTCTTTAGAATTTCCGAAGCTAAATAACCTTCGGAAGATTTCTCGATTTCTAAGAAAACTACTTTTGGGCAAAAGTAAACTACTTTTTCAGAGGTGGGACCGACATCTGGATTTCAAAGTTTATCCTCTTTCATTAACTTTGTCTCAAATCCTTTTCATATAAATACCCAACGGTCCCCCCTCTTTCACTATCTTCTTCAACTACACTATTCCTTAAACCTAAATTTTCCCAAACCGCCATTGTTCTTCACCTTCCTTCACCATTAAGCTTCTCAAAATGACCCATCTAAACCATAGAAACAACCCTGACTTCTCCATGCAACTTCACAGGCAACACAACTAGGTTGCTTTGTTGAACTCTGAGAAAGATGATAGTTTCTCAGAGGTTTGCTGTTTTTAACTCTATCCAACTATTTCACCTCCCTAACCATTGATCCTACTCTTTATGAGGATCATCTGCTTGAATTTTGGAATACCTGCCAAGAGGTCATTATGGATGGGGAGAAGGCACTATCTGCCACAGTGCAGGGGAGGACAATCTTCATCACTCCGGCCATCATTAACACTCATTTACAACTGGATGATGAAGAAGGTGAGTTGTCCTTCCCAAAGGAGGCTGTTAATCATTCTTTTGTGCAAATGGGCTATGAGGGAGATTTCTTTGTAAAGACCTTCAGGAAAGGGAATGTCTCATCCCAGTGGAAATACTGCTCCATGTGGTTATCCACAGCTTGTCAAACAAGCATGGAGGGTGGGACCAGATTCTTAAGGATCTCTCCTTCCTAGTGCATGGAATGGTTCAAGGGGTCAAGTTCAGGTACTCTCAGTTTGTTTACACAAATTTGCTTGCTAACTTGGACTCCTTAGAGTATTCCATGTTTCCTAGATATGTTTAATACATTCTCAATTGTGAACTGGGCTCATAGTTGATGGAAACAGGTAATATTCTTAAATTGGGACAGATGAAGCCTGACATCTTTAAAATCATGAAGAATCCAACTGTAGGCTTCTCAGGGGTAGAAATAGCCCTTGTCCCAAAAATGTTAGAGCTCATTGCTCAAGGTGACAACCTAGCAACACAAGCTAGTGTTGAACCCACACCTTCTACCTCCCAACCACCACAAAGACCACAAATCACCCTCACCTACCAAAGAAAATCCAAACGAACCCCTGCTCAAGCTATTAAGCTTGTGAAGGCCCCGAAACACTCACCAATACAGGAGGATACTAGAGCTCCCACTTCCCTTGAGGAGCAAACAATTCCCATCTCTTCAAGAATCAGTGCTGAGGTTCCTCATGCCAACCTTATGAGCTCATAAGCTTAACTGCCTTAAGCCTTCACTCTGAGTCTTAACACTCAAGTGAACAACCTTCAGGGGACAGTTACCATCCCCAACCTTTAGACTTAAATCAACCCATTCCTAACCTTGAATTCTATACTGATGAAGACTTAGATTTCAGTGACTACCATGAGTCTTTCTACTCTTCCCTACTCAAAGAGAGATGAGTGCTCCTGAGTCCCCTATGTGTAGCCCACATCAGTCACCCATTACTGAAGTGGATCAACCTGAACCTGTTCAGGAGATCCATATGGAAGAGGCTCTTACTTCTGCAAGTGATTACATCATTAAAACTTCAACCATGGCAAGTTAGCCCATTGACACTTCAACTGAGGCTGTCAATGTGTAGAGGAAATCCAGCAGCCAAGAACCTGAAGTTGGTGGTGAAAGAGAGGACTTTGGTCCAATTATCTCATCCCCCAATGATTCTTCTGATGAAGATGAGGGGAACTTGAGACTAAAGGTGCAAAAACTATCAAAAACATGCACCTATTTAGTCTCTAAGGTTAGTCACCTTGAATATTAGATGACCACCCTGCATAACAGGGTCAATGATCAGCAACTTGAGATATCTTATCTCAGGGAAAAACTAGCTGGGAGACCTCTAAGGAGAGCTCAACCACGAACACAAGAACCTGTGAATGTGATTGACCTAACTCCTAGATCACCTATGCAAGAGGGTGATGCTACCAAAAAGGGGAATTTCTTCAAGGAGTATGGACATTGAGGACTCACCATCCTCACTTGTAATTGTGTATACTCAGCAACTTCCTCAAGTTCACATTGATGTGGACTCTATAGACTTCTTCATTCAGAGTATCTTTGAGGAAGGCATTCCAAGGGCTATATCATCCCCACCCCAATGAACTTCAAATTACATTATTAGGTGGAGGTATGATGCTGATAGAAGAGCCCTTATTCTTCAAAGAGTTCAAGTGCAGCAAGAGGTGTTCAACATTCAGACCTTGAACCACTATGAAGGTCTTGACCTGATCAACCTGCCACTTGTCAACCCAAGTCAATCTAGACAAGCTGGCAGGTTGGCATATAGGATTCAAGACAGAATTACTGAAGAGTTCAGCCTAAGAAGTAGACAAAGGCAATCACGTAATGTCATTGGTCAACTAGATGTTGAGGCAGACCCTAAGATTAGCTTCAAAGGGAAAACCTTGACTGAAAGCCTAGTGATAGATCCTGAGAGCCTTGCCACACCAACAACTACTTCAAATATTCATTCCCTCAGTGAAACACCTGCTGGGGAAGGTGTATCAAAACCTCTCTCTAGCCAGAGCTTGAAAGCTACACCAAGCAATGAAGGCCAAAGCTCTCTCCACCCTGTGTCACAAAGGTCTGTGGGTGACAAAAGGAAAAGGATTTTAACTTCTGAGGAGATTGATGAGGAGAGAGAGAGAGAGGAAGAGGAAGCTAAAGGAAGAAAGTTCCTCTGGGTCTTCAGGCTTCATGCAAGCTGCAATCAGGGCTACCCCTAGACCAAACACTCAAGATGATGAGTTGAAGGCAGTCAAGATTACTTACCTGCAGACTAGGAACTATGACATTAACGAGATTATATCTCTCCCCTTAGAGGAACTTAACGAACTGGCTGACATGGAAGTGTCAAGAGAGATGAAGGAAGCAAAGGATGCATGGCTACTTCTCCAAATCAAAGAGGAGAAGAGACAAAAAAGATTATACAAGCATGTTCCTCCTCTCTCCCCAGTTCAAGAAAGCCCTGTGCAAGAGACTATGGCAGCTACACAAGAACCTCAGGTAGACAAGGAAACCGATAGGCAAAATATGATCCACTACCTGAGTGCCACAGGTCTCTACCAGGCATCTACACTTCTTCCCTTGTCCTTTGAGTAACATAAGTAAATATGAGACAGAACAAGATGGCAAACAACACAAGTAATTGGTTTTCAAGAATGTTGTATATTGCTTCTAAAGTTCTATTACAAATGTTACAAAGCATACTATTAAAGTTACAAGTACTTGAGACACATATACTACATCCTACAGCTGATCATACTTCGAAAGCCAACTCGATACAATTGACTAGACAACTACAAAATCAAATGTAGAGTCAAAAGGCAGATTTGCCTTTTGACTAGTGACTATGACATGCCATAGCTCTCATCCTAATATATTACAAAAAGGATAAAAGTACATAAAGTAGAAAGCATGGACTCAAGACCTCAATGTACAGTTACCAAAAGCATGGACCTTTCACCAACTCATGTAAGTTGGTGACTTTACAGAGTTGTAGTGGAAAGGTGGTCCAACTTTATGGTAAAGTACATCAGATAAAAGCATGTCTCTAAAAGTCTTCGGAAGAAATCTGTCTTCACTCTTTGGCTTCTGAAGACTTTGTCTTTGAAGCTTCGGAAGACTTCATTTTTGGCTTTGGAAGATGTTGGTCTTGGCTTCGGAAGATTTTACACTTAGAATATTTCTAGTGCATGGTGTAAAACTTCCGAAGCATTTCTACTTCTATTCTTTAGTGCATGCATGCAGAGAGACTTTGGATGTTTTGGCTGCATCAGAATTATAGGAATCCTTACACATTGAGTTTGAGTATCTCAAATAGCTTGAACTTCAAGTACTCAAAGAAAAAAAGGCAACAAAAAGAAAGATGAGGGAAGAGGCTGCAAAGTCAAGAGCCATTATCCAAAAGAGCATGAAGAAGTCTGCTGACAGACAAAGGATAATAAGCTTCTTGAAGCTGTATGGATTCTCCAGAAGGAGACTTGGCCCTATTCTCTATCTACAATGGATGAGCACATTAGGGTAATCAAGCAGAAGATCTAAAATGGAGAGCTAATTGACTTACACTCCCCTCCAAGTCAAGCTCCTCCTGAAGTGGAGGTTAAGGTTGAACAACCTGAGACAACACAACCTAGACCTCATGCTGAGCCTCAGCAAGCTTCATCTTCTGATCCACAGCAATATCAAACTCCCTCTCCTTCTAAACCTGTGAGGGAGGAACACCCAACTGAGCAAGACAAGACTGATCAACAAGGTGCTACAGACCAGTCTTCTCAGTTAAAGTCCTCAAAGAGGAGGAAGAGGATGGCTTCTAAACCAAAGTCAAAGAAGAAGAAGAAGTCTAAATCATCCACCTCTATACCTCAGACAGAGTGAGATCAACCTGAGGAAGTGCATGAAGAGGCAGCCCAATCAACTCCAATTCAAGTGGCTCTTCTTACATCTGAGAGACCCATCTTATCCTCGACCTTCACAACTAATCCAGAGAGATGGCATGTGATCAGCGATCAAGGTGGTGAAGATGTATACACATGGCAAGACCTATTCAACCTACCTCTGCATGATCTCTTCGAGATGAGAAGATACTATGAGAGTCTGAGTGATCCTGACCAACTAATGAAGAAGGGCATGGTCATTATCATAATGAGGACTGTCAAAGCTGAAGAACTTCAAATATTTTGGTAGCATCAGCCTAGGGGGAGTTTGTAAGGATTCCTATAAGTCTGATGTGGCCAAAACATCCAAAGTCATTCTGCATGCATGCACTGAAAAACAAAAATAGAAATGCTTCGGAAGTTTTACACCTTGCATTAGAAATATTCTAAGAATAAAATCTTCCGAAGCCAAGACCAACATCTTTCGAAGCCAAAAGTAAAGTCTTCCGAAGCTTCAAAGACAAAGTCTTCCAAAGCCAAAGAGTGAAGACAAATTTCTTCCGAAGACTTTTAAACACATGCTTTTATCTGATGTACTTTACCATAAAGCTGGACCACCTTTCCGCTGCAACTCTATTTAGTCACCAACTTACATGAGTTGGTGTAAAGGTCCATGCTTTTGGTAACTGTACATTGAGATCTTGAGTTGGTGCTTTCTTCTTTATGTACTTTTATCCTTTTTGTAATATATTAGGATGTGAGCTATGACATGTCATAGTCACTAGTCAAAAGGCAAACTGCCTTTTGACTCTACATTTGATTTTATAGTTGTCTAGTCTTATGTATCCATCTGGCCTTCAAAGTATGGCCGGTTGTAGGATGTAGTATAAATATTTCAATTACTTGTAACTTAATCTATGCTTTGTAACATATGTAAAAGAACTTGAGAAACAATATACAACATTCTTGAAAACCAAATACTTGTGTTGGTAGCTATCTTGTTCTGTCTCTCATTTCACTTGTGTTCTTAGCATCTTTCACATAAGTTAACCAGTTCCCTATTTGATATGTTAAGTGTTGTAAAGAATTCTCCTAATTGTGTTGTTGTGTTGTAATTGCATACCTTTCACCGCTCCTGCAGTTATCCACTAAGAATACCATACAATTCTATTAAAGTAAGAGTCTTAAGGTTCTCAGTTCTCTTAATAACAACACAATAATGTGTCCATTGTCTAGGAAAAGGGGACATGAACTTCCTTACAATGTCCCTGTTCTCAAGAGTCACTCCAACATCCATTAGAGTGTCCATAATTTCAACATACCTAAAGTATTGTTGAGTCATGATTTCACCTGCTTTGAAGGTGAAGTTTTCAAACTGCTGCTTCAAGAGATCCCTCTTGTTCTCCTTGGCTTCAGTTGACCCCTTATACATCAGCTTCAATGCATTCCATAGTTGTTTAGCTATTTTGCACTTCTTGAAGCCTCTATATATGGAGTTAGGAAGAGCAGTTTGAAGGGCTGTCATGGCTTTCTGATCAATATCTATTCTTTTTCTGTCTTCATCAGAATCGTCAGCCACAGCCTTTGGAATCATACCACCTTCAGCAGCTGAAGAGGTGCTTGGTATGTGAGGCCCTTAGACAACAGATTCCCACATCTTGAAGTCTTGTGACTTGATGAACCCTTCCATTCGTTGGCACTAAGTGTTAAAGTCTTCAGGAGTGATCAGTGGGGACTTTGTCATGGTTCCAGTTTCCATATCAGCTTTAGTATGAGCTGCCATTTGAGATGTTAAGTATTTTGTATGTGTGAGGAATCTTAAGATAAGGAGATCTTACAATCTAGAGCCTGGAATGCTATGAGACCAAATTGCAGGACCGGTTAAGGGATGGTCACTTACAACACAACACACAATGAGGAGAGTGTTTAGAATACTTAACAGAGCAAATAGGGAACTGGTAACATTATAATGTTTGATACTAAGAACACAAGCAAGTATGAGACAGAAAAGGGCCTTTAGATCTTGGTACATCTTGTCACTTCTGGGGTGAACCAAGTACCTAGACTTATGGGCTTCATTAAGGATCACCTCTCTAATTCCCCCATGCTTTGGTACCCATGTTCTCCCATACCTCGTCCTGAAAGCTGTTTTGGGTATGTCTTCTTCCCTTATTTTTAGCTGATGGTACCCTAACCTTAAGTCGATTTTTGAGAAGTACTAGCTCCCTACAATTGATCTAATAAGTCATCAATCCCTGGGACGGGATAACGATTTTTTATCGTCAGCTTGTTCAGCTCCCGGTAATCAATGCACATTCGTAGGGTTCCATCTTTCTTCTTCACAAATAAGACCGGTGCACCCCATGGAGAAACACTCGGTCGAATAAATCCTTTGTCGAGTAGCTCCTGGATCTGCAACATTAGTTCTTTCATCTTTGGAGGAGCGAGTCGATAAGGTGCCTTAGTCACTGGTGCAGCGCCAGGTAGTAGATCTATTTGGAATTCGACTTGTCGGTTCGGAGGGAGTCCCGATAGGTCTTCGGGAAACACTTCTGGATATTCAGAAACTACTGGAATATCCTCTATCTTCTTCTCCTCTTTTGATTTCATTACGTAGACCATGAAAGCTGGACGTCCTTTCTTAACACTCTTAGTAGCTTTCAGATGGATATCATAGGGCTTAGCGTGTTACTTCCTTCGCCATGAATCACTAATACTTCCCCGTCGCTCAATGGTATCCTAAGCAAGCGTTTCTCACAGACGATTTTGACTCTATGCTTAGCCAACCAATCCATACCAACAACCACATCAAATCCTCCTAACTTAACAGGCATTAGGTTAATCTTAAACGAGCTACCATTTAGATTCATAGAACAGTCCTTGATGACTTCATTAGTTTCTATAATGTTACTGTCGGCTAGCTCTACGGTAAACGGATTGGTCAGGGTACACGCATTCAAGTCAATCAAAGGTCTAAAAGCACTAGAGACAAAACTAGCAGTTGCTCCAGTATCAAATAGTATGGTAGCAGGATGATTGTTTATAAGGAACCTACCATTAACCACATCAGGTTCCTTGCGAGCATCAGCTGGTCCCATCACAAATGCTCGTCCCTTAGGCTTGTTAGATCTTGCATCCTTGTCTCTTGCCAACTTAGGGCACTTGTTTCTCATGTGCCCTGGGTCTCCACATTCATAACACTGCTTACCCGGCGTGAATGTGCAATCCTTGATCAAGTGGCCGGTTCGCTTGCATCTAAAACAAGGCATCGGGTTGCACTCCCCTTGGTGGTGCAATTTGCACTTGTTGCAGTACGTGTTTGTGCCTACATACAGCCTTCGTGCCCTTCCATCTTGATCTTCACGCCTCACACCTTCACTTGTCTTCCTGCTCGACCTACTACTGCTACCCATCATCTTCTTGACGTCAACCCATTTTCTCTTTCTTTCTTTAGTTCTTCCCTGCTCTGTCCATCCAGCTTTAATCAGGTCATCAGTTAGGCTGCTAGTGAGATCCACCGCGGATTGTAGGGTAGTAGGCCTGGAGGATCGGACCATTCCCCGAACCCTAGGATGTAACCCCCAGATAAATCGGGCTACACCTTTGGCTTCTGGTGTGACTAGATGGGGCACCAGTCTGGACAGTGCTAGGAACCGGTTGATGTACTCAGTGTAGTTTGGCCCTTTCATTTTAGGCCTATGAATTCATATTCGAGCTTCTCCAGCTGGTTGATCGGACAATACTTGTTGATCATTAATTCTCTGAACTCGGCCCAACTCATACGGCCTGTAACATTTCTTCCGCGGGGCTGAATGATGGTTTTCCACCATTCAAGCGCTGACCCCTTCAGATATTGGGAGGCAAATTGTACCATGTGCTCCATCTTGCACTCGCTTATGTCTAAAACCGCCTCGATCTCGTCCATCCAGCGGTAAGTCTCAATAGCACCCTCAGTGCCATAGAAATCTTTGGGTTTGCAAGCCATAAACATCTTATACGAGCACCTGGTCCGGATTTCATCGTTATCATCTTGACGATCTTCCCCGTTTTCGGAGGGCATTGTCCCGATCCGTGTTGATCTGGGCAATGATGGTGGGTATGGCGTTAGCGATTTGCTGCACCACAATGTTTGCAATTCCCTCATCATTCCCTGGGTTATTGTTTATTGGTGGGGTTGGTGGTTCATTTCCTTCTCACCCAGGCTCCTCGCAAGGGCCTCTGCCGTTTCCTCTCCTACCCATACGGGCTCCTCGTCTTGGCGGCATTCTATTTTCAAGACAAGCAACTCATTTAGCATCATATAACAAGTTTCGATTATCCTAACACATTGATTACTCTAAAGGTCACGCCTACAGTTGCACAACATCATAGTATAAGAACAACATGACATAATAAATAGTTTCATTTAGTACGGTTGTAGGGGTTCATTCCCGAACAACCAAATTGTCTCCCTCAAGCTTGCGGAGTTACATACTTCATGTCAATTCACCCTGCAGGGTTAGTATCGGATAGCAATAGTTTCTCAAACAACCATAAGATTCATTCATCATAGAGATTAAGATAAAAAAATATATGTCATGGTTCACAACTTGGAAGGTACCGTTACCCCAATAAAATAATAATAGCATCAGTTAATAATAGAAATTGTTTCCTTCAACTGTCTCAGAGAAAGATAATCCCATTTCCACCAGGCTTTCACATCCATTTCTTTTTCAACCATCCCAGCCACCCTACATTCTTCTTTTTCTGCTCCTGCCCCAACCGTTGTACCCCATGTGAGGCCATCATAGCCTGAAACTGGGCAGATTGTGAGGTCCGAGTGGCGTGCTGAATAGTCATCTCCTGATGACGGACGGTCCTCCATATCTCGTCTAGTGCAGCGTCACAGGGACCTGCATCACTTGCTCGGCGACTAGACTGGGAGTAGCGGTCACCAGCCAGTACACTTGGGCAGTCATACATGTTGTGCCTAGGTGGAATCCAGTGGTCGTCGAGTGGTTGGTTCCGGGGTGGATAAAATGGCTGCGGGGCTGGTATCGGTCTCTTGACCGGTGGAGGCAGAGGAGGAGGCATCCTGAAAGAGACTTAAGTTCCCGGCCTAACTCTCTTTCGTGGGCTGGTAACAGTCCGCGCACCCCTTTCCCGATCGGAGAGAGAGGTGAGAGAGTGGGTGCAACGACATGCGGTGAGTTGGAGTGCGTTCGGCTCCTAGATGGGGACGTCGAAGTAGAGTCCTCCGATGGCTCCGAGTCTTCCGAAGTCGTAGATAGAAATCCAGGATGTCCACACCTCCTGAGGTAATCCTCGTATTCCGTCCGAGGAGTGATCTTTAAGCTGCTCCCGATAGAAGTAGTCTCGTGGGCTGGGTTAGTTGTCCTGGCATAGTCTCGGATAATCTGTAAAATCATCATGAGTAATTTGGTTTCTCATAGCTCTTGGTAGTAACAGTACATGTAATAGTAGCACTACTTATAGTACTGATAGCAGTAGAATCAGCAATCAATAGTATCAGTAATAGTATTAGAAATTAATGGTCTCGTCAAATGACAACAACATTAAATAAAGAGATTCTTTCAAATAAAATCCTTAGAGTACCCAAAGAAAATTTTAGAAATCATAAATTTCAAACAGAGAAGGGTCCAAACACGACCTAAGGTCCATGCTTGAATTTACACGTCCGGTAAATTCATGATTACGTTGATCAAGTGTAATCATCAATTTACCTAACCCGATCATCCCAAAACTTTCCATAAGGGTGGTCCTAAGGTATCAGGGTTGTAGCCTAGGGTCTACTATGGTATTCCCGACTTCTCTACAACCTTTGGCTCTAATACCAATCTGTCACACCCCGGGCCCAGATAGGGTGGGACGTCACAGACTAGCAACAACATATGGCAACGGAAACAAACCATCATTAGAGCACAAAGGGAGAGAACATCAAATGGCATTAAGAGTTTAAAATAATCCCGGGATAGGAACAGATTTAGCCCATAAATTAAATTGTACATTCGACATAATGACAAAATGTATAAGTTACAATAATTAAAAATTGTTTAGATAGATTTGAAAATCAGACAAGCCAATGCCATAGTCACGGTGCTAGGTCAAGTCTTCTACATAGCTAGACTCCACTCATGGATTACCTGAAACATGCTCAAAAGAATTTGTGTCAACTAGAAAGTTGGTGAATTCAAGTGCTTAAAGTTTAAAAACAAAAGGATTCATTAGAATCCACTCTTTATTAAAAGTCATAGTATCATTGTTTTGGGGATCACAATCAATCCTGCACTCAGCCCCTGTTAGTCTCTTCAAAAATTAAGTTACTGGTTAGATCCCCGTGGGGAGAACTGAGCCTCAAACCATTGGACCGTACCTGCTGGATGGTCCACCATAGTATCTTATAAAACCTGTTACATGCCACAAACGACCCCGCAGGATCTCAGTGTGGTACCTTCCCGTTCATCACAGGAGGCACTGTGTGTGGGGGATTCCCCAAGTAGATCTACCCATATAAACAAGTGATTCACAAAAGAATTAATGACTGTGATACAAGTATCAGCAGGTCTCAACATAACCACAACATATATTGAAAATATGGACATGTGAGGAAGTTTTTGTTCTCTTTTCCCTGACAATGGAGACACTACTACGTGGCTATGTTGGAGCATATATTGTCATATATAGTGTGTCCGTCGCTTGACGAATAGTCTAGGCTTAATGTAATACACCTGATATGTTATAAACACATGAAACTGAGTCATTCGCAGGAGCATATGCGAATGAGACTCAGTCTTACGACTGGGCCATGCTAATGGACCAATCGTGCGATTGAGAGATACTATTGGGCCATTCATAACACTGAACCATAAGTATGGTCCAGTCCCATCTGATATGGGCTGAGGCCTATAAATACCAGTTTCATTGTGTAGAAAGGGTGAAGGAGTGTGCCCGGGGCCTAGGTGCTGCTGGATGAGATGGGAGATCATACTCGATCTCCCCTTGCCAAGAGTCGTGATTCTTCTATTTAATGAGCTTGCAATCATTAGGTTTTATCAATGAAACCATTATATTATTGTTCGTTCTATTGTTTGTCTCTTTGTTTTGGTTTTGTTTGCTTCCATCAAGAACACGCTCGGATGTCAACCGATCCAGCGCCTTCACAAGTGGTATCAGAGCTTTGGCTCTTGATTTTGCGTGTGATTCGATTAGTCTCGGTGTAAAATCACGTTTTCATTGAAAGGAGTCACCTTTTTGAGTAAAACAGTGTTTTCGATGTCTCCAGGTCTCAACGTTTACGTTTTTTGGCATACGGCAGATTAGGGTTCTTGAAAATTCGGGTTTTTGTGTCAAAGTGTCAAAAACCTTCGATTTTGTAAAAATAGCAGCCTTCAGTCGCATGATTGGCTCAATCGCTTGACTGAACTCAATCGCACACCCCATTCGTACGATTGAACTTAGTCGCTCACTCATTCGTACGACTGAACTACCCCATTCGCCTATCTCCAATCGCACACTCCATGTGTACGACTGAATCCAATCGCACGATTGAATTCATTCGCACACTTCAATTGCATACCTCATCCGCAAGACTGAACAATTCCAGTCGTTTGAGTCCATTCGTCCATTTCATACGCATGACTGAATCCAATCGCATGATTGAATTCATTTGCACTCTTCATTCGCACGAGTGATCCATACGTATTGTTCATTCGCACGATTGAAGTTGTCCTGTTCTCAAAGTACAAAGTTCATACAAATGGAAGATCAGTTTTCAGCATTTACTGTCGGGAAGGACTCACGCATCCAGAACCTTCTGCTTCTGGAGAATGAGGTTGGAAATCATAATAAACTGCCAAAACTTATAACATTGGATGACTATCCACAATGGAAACAGCTGTTCAAGATTTACCTAAATGGAGTGGATCCAAATCTCTGGACTTCTATAGAGACTGGTTACACCATACCAGTAAGTGCAAATGGAGTAAAGTTTACTTAGTGTGGATTGAGCGAGGCTCAGAAGATTCTCTACAATGCTGAGAAGAAAGTTTATGCTCTGCTGACTCAGTCAATCCCGAAAGACATCTTTCACCAGTTTTCTGAGAACAAGCAGGCCAAAAAGTTATGGGATGCATTAGAGAAAAGGTACGAAGGGAATGCAACGTTAAAGGCACTGAAGGCTAAGGCTCTCAAGAAGGAGTTCGATAATTTATCTCCTATAGGAAACGAGAACTTGGATGACATCACCGATAGGTTCTACCATCTTATGAGTGAGCTACACACTCATGGGGTAACGACGTCTATGGAAGATAAAGTTTCAAGCTTTGCAGATGGGCTGCCTGAGAAATGGGATTCATTTGTGCCCAACTTGAGACAAAACGACATACTTATTACGTTGGACATAGATGACTTCATCTTGAAGTTAAGGGAGGAGGAACTGAGAATGAAGTACAAGTCAAAGAAAGGATCTTACGTTCAGAATCCTTCATTATATAACTCAGTTCCCACTCCAACTGGTTCAGGAGCACCACTTCAAATAGTGTTCATGTCCAGTTCCGCAGCTCCTTCCCAAACCACTAGTTCAGGACCAGAAACGTCAGGGTCATCTTGCACCCAATATATAGTACCTGAAGCCAATGCTACTAAGTTGAAGACCGAGAATCTCGGTAATATCACAGTGGAAGTTGCAAAGGAGCATATGGATCTTCTAGCAGCTGTTGTCCATTCCTATGATGGTCTAGTTGCAGGGAAGATTGGAAATTGCCATCTTGCAGATGAAGATTATGAGCAGGTGGATGAAAATGAACTAGAGAGAATGGATATCATGTGGGCCTTGGCGAGTGCTGTCAGAAGGGCGAAAAAGTTTGTGAAAAAGACGGGGTAGAATCTAGTAGCCACGAAAGATACGACTTTTGGTTTAGACAAAACCAAGGTCACCTACTTCAACTATGGTGAAAATGGGCATTTTAAACGTGAATGCGTGAAGCCCAAGAAGACGGGAAATGGTAACCCATTTCCTACTTTCAACCGTAAAAACAAAGACATGGTTGGAACTAGTTCTTCAAGTAAATAGACTAAGGCACTAACTGCTCAAGATGATGAAGGACAAGACTGGTCTTTCCGTTTTGTCTCTCTTAGAGAATCAAACATTGCTTGTGTCGAAGCATTGGATGATGGGTCTGCCAATGAAGGTGATATTGCAGTTGAGCAAGCTATGTTAGATTCAGAAGAAGCTGTAAACGTGGTAAATCACATGATTGAGGAAGATCTCAGAGCAACAAGTTCAGAAACTCCAACTACAGAAGAGTCAACCTCTGCATTGATGGTTGATTCAACTGACTCCTCATAGGTAAGTTCCTGAGATAAATTATTTAATAAACATGCTTGTATTGAATGTAACAAATTTAGAGAAAGCATTGATTTGAAATTTGCTAGGTTATTAGACCACAATGATAACTTAGTAAATGATTTACAACAGTGCACAGAAGCTAATCGTATTTTAAAACAAAATGAGTGCAGTTACAAAGAAAAAATAGAACTTTTAGGTAAACAACTAAGGGAAACCAAGGTTGTTGCTTTTAATCAAGCTAATGATATAAAGTTTTATTTAAACTCTTTGGAAGAAACAAAGAAAGAAAAAGCAGTTTTAGAAGTCAAGGTAAATTCATTAAAACAAAAACTTCATAGTTGGGCTAGTTCTTCTCACATAGTACAGAACTTAGTGAAAGAACAAAACAATGGAGAAGGGTTGGGTTACCAAGTAGTTTCACCATCATATGAGATCATGTTAAATACAAAATGTAGACCTGTAAATAACAATCCAATTAAGGATCATGTGGTATCCACTCCTTTGGTTAGTGATCCAGATTCCACTGGTAAACCGGTGAACTCTGTTACTAAACAGAAGGAGTCTACTTTAAAATTAAAAGGAAAGATGCCCATTGAAAATTTGGATAATCAATTTGAAAAGGTTAATGGAAAGTCAGGTTCACACATGTCTACTTCTGAACCCAAAATGACCAAATCAGTTAACCAAACACGTGCTTCACGTCAAAGTCCAAATAAACTAAAGGCTAAAGATGTTAAGAATGTGCAAACAATTAATTTTGTTAAAGAAGCAGAAACATCTAAATGAGTAGTGACCAAATCCAACCAGACTCATGTCACACCTGTATCACACTCAACTCCACATAAACAGTTTCCTCAACATGTAGAAGGGAGATCATGCTACAGTTGGGGAAAGAGAGGACACATTTCTTCTAACTGTTTCCAATAGAATCAAACAAAAAACCATATTAGCCAACGTTGCCGATCCATCAGGTTGCTACAGTATCCCTGAAAATGAATTTAGGCACAATAGCTTTCGTTTACTTTGCAAAACACCATCATAGCAGCAAGATTCCCCATATGACTGATTTTTCCAGATAATGACATGAAAAGTTTTCCATTGCTTCAATCTTCACACAAGCTAACCTGATTAACATTAACACCTGCAGAAATTCCCCCTCAAATTCAGCATATCCCAATATATAAACGTTGTGCTCTCCTGGCGTCTTCATACGGTGTATTGGGCAAAACGTAGAAGGTTCCAATCCACAGCTGACAATCTCAAACAAATCAGCATGCACTTTCTGATTGCGTCTTCAATTTCTCTAAACATGGATTTCCCCTAATTGTCAGAATCCTCTCTGTGCGGATAAATAAAACTTGATTGGCCCATAAATAGTCAGATGCTCCTGACTACCTCACAAAATCAGCACCGACTGCTGACATCTTCTCTTCTCTCTTTTGTGTTCTAACTACAATCACCTATTCTGGAAGTCCAACGAATAATGAGATATCCATCGAACTTTTTTGACAAAAGAACCTCAAGGTGAATGTGCTTCGCTCATCCTCAAATCAGTGCAAAATGTAGTTCCAGAACTTTTTTTTTGGTCTGGAACATCGTTCATTCGTATGACATGGAGTACAATTATCACATTCGTGTGAGTGGATAATACGAATTGATATATTCGTGAGACTGGTCATAAGACTGGTCCAGTAGCATGGCTGGTCCAGTAGCATGACTAGACATAAGATTGGTCCAGTAGCATGATTGGTCATAAGACTGGTCCAGTTGCATTCCCGTCGTACGAATGGTCCAGTCGCATGGTCCAGTCATACGAATGGTCTATTAGCATGGTCCAGTCGTACGAATGGTCCATTAGCATGGTCCAGTCGTACGAATGGTCCATTAGCATGGTCCAGTCGTACGAATGGTCCATTAGCATGGTCCAGTCGTACGAATGGTCCATTAGCATGGTCCAGTCGTACGAATGGGTCATTAGCATGGTCCAGTCGTACGATGGTCCATTAGCATGGTCCAGTCGTACAAATGGTCCATTCGCATGGTCTAGTTGTACGAATGGTCCATTCGCATGGTCCAGTCGCATGAGCGGATCTGCACAAATATTTTCAGATCTGCAGCCGCCATGGCCGCCAAAAACCCTAATCTGATGAATTTCACATGAACCGAACAAAATAGACATCATCAGATTCGCAAGGGTGATAAAAACGTGTTTCCGAGTTCGATTTTAACCAAGAACCAACACACGTAACAAGATCTGAGCAAAACACGAAGAACACGAAGTGGGTTTAACGTTAAAGAACATGAAATAGATCTAGAAATCAAGATCTCGGGTTGCTAGAATGATTGTTAGATCATTCTAGCAGTAACTGGCTCTGATATCAATTGTGAAGTCGTTGGATCGGTAGACATCCGAGTGTGTTCTTGACGGAAGGATAAACAACCAAGAGACAAACAATAGAATGAACTATAATAAAATGGTTTCATTGATAAAACCTAATGATTACAAGCTCGTCACAACATAAGAATCACGACTCTTGGCAAGGGGAGATCAAGCATGATCTCCATTCTCATCTTGCAGCACCTACACCCCGGGCACACTCTAAAAAACATTCAATCTCTCTACACAATGAAACTTGTATTTATAGGCCTCAGCCAATATCAGATGCGACTGGGCCCATTCGTACGATTGGGCCATGCGTATGATTCAATCGTACGACTGGACCATACTTATGATTCAGTCTTACGAATGGCCCAATCGCATCTCTCAGTCGCACGACTGGTCCATTAGCATGGGTCAGTCGTACGACTGAGTCTCATTCATATATGCTCCTGCAAATGACCTAGTTTCATGTGTTTACAACATATCAGGTGTATTACATTAAGCCTAGACTATTCGACAAGCGACGGACACACTATATATGACAATATATGCTCTAACATTTATGATACAAAACCAAGTTCTTCGAAAATGAGTTCGATTACTCCACCAAAGAGAATTAATGAACCTAAAGTTCAAACTGTAAGCTAGTTGTCTGTTTATCACAAACAGGCCTTACACAAAACTGGCTTATGGAAAGAAAAGTCAAGTCTATTGTCTGATAATGAGAACAATAAGAAGAATGATATGCCCTCACCCTCAAATGAAATGTGGGTTGAGTTTATGATGTGTGATTCCTCTGGGTCACCCAAGCCAGTTAAGGCTTGGGTCCCAAACCTAAACTGATCATTTCCTTTTAATGTGCAGGGTGTCTGTTACAGTGTTATCACAAATACCTGGATTGTTGATAGTGGGGCGTCTAGGCACTTGACCGGGAACCTGTCTCTCCTTTCAATGTCAAACAAATTAAAGGGGGACATGTATCATTTGCTGGAAATAAAGGAGGATACATCACCGCTCAAGGCGAAGTGGGAAAGCAGAAAGTCAAGTTTGATAAGGTCAACTACGTTCAACAACTACAGAATAACTTGCTTTCAGTCTCCTAAATCTGTGACAAAGGATTCAAAGTTGTTTTTGACAACAAGAAGTGCTACGTGTTGAAGAAGGATTACACTATTCCGGAGGACGAAATCTTAATGTCTGCTTCAAGATATAATGACTTATATGTCTTGGATCTATCAAAAGCCTCCACAACCGATCATAAATTTCAATGCTTCTTGTCAAAGGCAACAGAGAAGGACTCAATCTCCTGGCATAGGAGAATGGGACACAGAATGATCATCTAGTGAAGTGGAGTAAATGTCAAGAATTTTCAACTTCCGAGTTTTTGTGTAGCATGTAAGAAAGGTAAACAGACCAAGAAGTCTCACAAGGCAAAGAAAGTAAATTCCATTGACCTGCCTCTCGAACTTCTACACATGGATTTGTTTGGTCCTGTTAGCATAAAAAGCATCGCTGGTGATTTGTACTGTTATGTAGTTACAGATGATTACTCAAGATTCTCTTGGGTGATGTTTCTGAAATCCAAATGAGAGACATTTGAATCCTTCAAACAGCTGGTAACTACATTGGAATCACTCTACAAGCTGAAAGTGAGATAGATTCAATCAGACAACGGGACGAGTTCAAGAACCAGTGGATGGAGGCGTTCTGCAAAGAGAAAGGAATTGTACACTAGTTCACATCTGCCTACACTCCACAAATGAACGGAGTTGCTAAACGAAAGAACAAGAGCTTGATAGAGAGAGCAAGAACGATGCTAGCCGACTCAAAGCTACCTATCCAATTTTGGAATGAGGCAGTGGCCAATGCTTGTTACACACTCAATCGAGTCTTAGTGGTCAAACGACATGGGAAAACATGTTATGAGCTGCTCCAGCGACGTAAACCCAACTTGGAGTATCTAGAACCGTTTGGCGCACCATGCACGCTGCTGAAGAAAACTCAGTCAAGGAAGTTTAGTGAGAAGGCAGAAGAAGGGATCTTTCTCGGATACAGTATACCAGACAACAGAGTTTATAACAACTCAACGGGTCAGGTAGATGTGTGGTGCAACGTTGATGTTCAGAGATACACCACCCCCCTACTAGATAGGGACCCTCATTCTTCTTCGACTATGATGGATTCTTTAAGTCCTTCAACATCCCTCCCTCCCTTCCTGATGATGAGTTATCGACCAGAATGATGTACGATGTCTTAAACACACCGTCACTAGACTCGACAACATAGTTCCACAAGGTGAATCTTCTAGTCCTTTAGGGGGAGCACTTGATGTAAGCGACTCCTCCTCTGACGATAAAGTAGTGGAGACTGAATAGGTGGACCAGGAGGAACAGGTTCCTGCTACAGAAAGTACACAAGCATCAGATGTTGATGCCTCTGACACTTCAGAACCTCACACTCCAACGGCTACAGATACTGAACAAGGAATTCAAAATCTGGATCAGGAAGTAGTTGTTCCCACCACTCCCGGATATCGAATAAATGTATGTCATCCTCTGGACAATGTCATAGGGGATGTACAATCGGGAGTACAGACACGAAATCAACTCTACTCAGCTGATTATACCTCAGTCATGGAAAAAGGCTATCTTCACGACGGTGCTTATCGATGTTTTGTGTCTCAATTTGAGCCAAAATATGTAAGTGAAACCTTAAACGATGAGGCATGGGTTAGTGCCATGCAAGAAGAACTCCTACAATTCAAGAAGTTAGGAGTATGGACCCTTGTGGACAGACCAAAAGGTGCTAAGGTGATTGGCACGAAATGGGTCTTGAAGTGAAAGAAAGATGATCAAGGGGTCATAATTCGGAATAAGGCTCGGCTTGTAGTTCAAGGATTCAGAAAAGTTGAAGGCATTGACTACAATGAAGTGTTTGCACCTGTGGCTCGAATGGAAGCAATCCGTATCTTTCTAGCCTATGCATCCTACATGAAGATCAAAGTTTATCAATTGGATGTGAAAAGTGCCTTCCTTCATGGTAGACGGTTAGTCACCTGGAGTGTAAGAAGCAGACATCGGTTGCTTTGTCAACTTGTGAAGTTGAATACGTTGTTGCTGCAAGTTGTTGTTCGCAAATCATTTGGATTCAACAGCAAATGCGCGACTACGGTTTGCAATTCTCTAACACTCCTATTTTTGTTGATAATTCTACTGCTATTGTTGTCACCAAAAATCCAGTCCAACATCCTAAAACAAAACACATCGGTATTAAATATCACTTTATACGTGATCGTTTTGAAAAGCAATTAATCTATGTGGTTAAAAAAATACGGATTTTCAACGCGCCGACCTCTACACAAAAGCATTTGATAAACAGGGGTTTTTATATCTTTTCGAGGTTAATGGCGTGAAAAAGAAAAGTGATGTGATTCTAGAGAAAGAAAGTGCATAGTCCGACATGTTTTTTTATTTTCTTTTGTTTTATTTTATTTTCCTGTTTATTAAATCCAAAAACACAAAAAGATTTCCGGTTTTAGAATTTTAGGGGGAGAATAGTTTAATTTAATATTAAATTCGTGTAATATTTAATTACTTAAAAAAAACAAAAAAAAAAAAAGAGGGAGGAGGGCAGCTTAGCTAAAAAAGAAATGAAATCAAATCTGTGATTCTGATTCAACGCTTATGGAAAATGATAGTACACAGGGAACAAATTGTTTGGGACCTTAAAAGCACCTAAATGATTAAGATGGAATATTCTAAGTATAAATCTGAGAAGTGTAAGCAAAATAAAAGGAAAAATGATAGTAAAACTACTCTGTTACTGAGGTAACATAGAGAAAGTAGACCTAGAGGTTGCTAGTCCATTGTATGATGTGTCGGTAGATTCAACACAATAGATGAGTAGACCTCATTGGTGATTTAAATTCAAACTAAGTTGTTCAACTTGCTGTGGGTTCCCATCTTATCCTTGGTTAACACAATCAACGTAGTTCCAATAAGGGGTGACGAGCAAAATAAACGCCACAAATGTGTGCGGATGACCATAAAAAGAGTATAGCACGAGAAAAAAAATGTAAGCGCTATCAAGCTAATAACAAATGTTGTTGGTGCGTTACGTGCAAAAAGAAAAGGAAAATGCTCTCACAAGAAGATAGGTAGTGTGCCTCTCTGCTGTGCGATGGCACTGACCTGAGGATAAGCATAACCTAAATATTCTAGAATTCATTGTTGTTTGCGCCTGTCTGTTGTGCGATGGCACTGACCTGAGGCTTCGCATCTCTTTGAAAGCTCTTAGAATAGTCTCTTCTTGTCAAATACCCGTAGACCACTCAAAAATCTCTTGAGGAATGTTGATTACCATATAAGTGTGGGATCCACAAATGCTTGTTGAAATAATATAACCTAACGCATCAACAGTGTGAGTCAAAAATCTGCGTATGGATTAAGAGGACAAATATACTGACAATCATCGTGAGCTGCACTCCTTGACAGTCAAAATCATTGTGCGCATCTTATAGGTCTAGTATGATTTCCTAAAATTGCTATTGACTCTCGGTCAAAACAAGAATCTAGCATCAAAATGTTTTATTAAAATGTCACAAATGATTCTGATATACCTGTATGATTTCATAATGAATCGTTCCAGAAATGATCAAATTAACTTGAAATTGTGTTGTTCAAGAAGAAAAATCTGCTAGACGGCTTTTTAAAAGATTTCAATCTATCTCTTATCAAAACCCCAAAAATATGTCTTGTTCAGTTTTTGATTTCAAGTTGTTTTTCTATTTTTCTAGTTTTTTAGGTAAAAGTCAGACTATACAACTGGATGAATTCTATGAATCACTCACTAAAAGGGGTCACGTGTTAGGTGACCAATCAGTTTCAAACTAAAAGGATCACGTCTGAGGTGATCAACAGTTTTTTTTAAGTTAAAAGGATCACGTCTGAGGTGATCAACAGTTTTTGAAATTAAAAAGGTCATGTCAATACCATCTGAGATGATCATCGGTCATAACGTCTTATCAATATTTAACAGGTAAAGTGTTTGAAAGTGCATCAGGTCAAACTCATAAGTCTGAGCCATTCGCATGACTGGACCATAAGTATTTACCAGTCGCACGATTGGATCATGGGTTGAGCCAATCGTACGATTGAACCATACGTATGGACCAGACATACGAATGGACCATAAGAATGGGTCAATCCATGCGATTAGATCCCCAAAATGAACCAATTGCACGAATGGAGGGGAACAACTGAGTCAAATGCACGACTGAACCTCAGTCGCACAAATGCATATGACCGACTGACCTAGTTGCACAAATCAAATTGCACGACTGAAAGTTAACCTAGTATAAATAGAGAGGAGTCGGTCGCACATACTCATCACCCCTCAATCGCTCTCAAATCGCACGAAAGCAAAGTTACTCTGCCTAAATCTTGTTACAGTGATTTAGCATCTTGTTTGTGACCCTAACGATTTCTCTCTGTATCTACAGGTAATGTGAGACGAAAACCGACCTAAATGTTCGGTTTAATCGAGCCCAAATGACCTAAATTTGTCAAAACAAGAACCGAGACAAAGTTCTCAAAATAAACAACTAAAATGGACTAAATCGTTAACTTAAAGAGTATTAGGTGTTATTTTGAGCGTTTGCGAGTCTAATGAGCCTAACCATAACGTTTAACATCAAGTATAGACCAAGAACTGATTTTAAAGTGTCGAACAGAGACCTATACGAATGGACCCGCTGAGTGCGATTGAGCTGGGCCACTGACTCAATCGCACGAATGAGCTGGGCGTATGACTCAACCGCACTAATTAACCATGCTTATGAGTTCAGTCACACGACTTGTTCAACCGCATGGGACAGCATACGACTAAGCTCAGTCGCAGGCTCAATCGTACGACTAAGCATAATCGCACGACTAAGACTCAGTCGCATTGTCCATTCGCACGACTGAACAGAATGATTTACGTTCATTAAAATTCAAATGTCATTCACTTACACAAATTCTAACGTTTATGTATCTTGTTTTACAGAAACATGGCTAGTAGATGGACCATGAGCACGAAGCACAACCTCTGTGCTCATCTTGACGTCACATCCTGGAACGCTTCTGAGTTCGCGGGGATTATTGCCTTTTTACGTCGATCGAGGATCTTCAAGGCAATATCTACACTGTGCACACCTTATAGATCGATTTAGCACGCTTTCTGGGAAAGTGTTGTAGTAGACAGGTCTGTTGAGCCTCATCGCATTCGGAGTTCTATTTTTGGTCAGGAGATTGAGATCAGCGAGGATGATCTGAGGAGGGTTTTGGAGTTGGGCAAAGATGGTGACTGCCCGACCAGGTTGCATACCCTGACGGTTCGGGGATGTTTTCTTCGAATCAAGTACACTGGGGACATTAACGCAGGTGTGCTCAACAAGAGCAACCTGTGCCCCCAGTTCAAGTACTTGGCCCATGTGCTCCTCAAGTGCATAGCCTCACGAAAGGTGGTTTTGAGGAGATGTCTGATCAAATCCAAAATGCTTACGTAGCTCTGGTACTGAACCATCCGTTCAGTTTGTCTCGTATGATCTTCACGTACATGGTAGAGAATATAGAGGCCAATGGCAAGGAAGGCTTCTATATGTACCCTTGTTTTCTACAGATGATTATTGATCAGAAGCTTCCTCTGCTGCCAAAGGAGATAGATGATGTGGTCACTCTTGAGGTTATGGATGATACGATGCTTGGGAGGATGAAAGTGTACCGGGGCAAGCAGGTGAAGCCCCCGGTGAGGAGATTGTTTGGGCATCTGGCCCGGGAGGACTACGTGGCGCCCGCTCGCAAGAAGTGGCATCACGATGACAGTGATTCAGACACAGAGCCCATAGTTTTACCCACTAATGATGACGATGACGATGATAGTGAAGATTATGGAGATACTGGCCCCAATCCATCGATGGCCACTACCACTTATATATCATCTCCCCCATCCATACAGGGTGGAACTGAGAGTGTTGCATTTCATCAAGACTTCCTGCCTAATGAGGAGGAAGAGTCAGATGAGGAGCCGCTGGTAAGGACGGTATGCAGTAAGGTTGTTGCAACGGAGAGAGGGATTGCGGCGGTTTGTGGATGCCAGGGTGAGTCCAGGGATGCTTTTACTACTGATACTGATCCATCATACATCCCTGACCATCCTATCAGCCCAGGGGGAGCATCCTCTTCCAAAGGCTCAAGGAAGAAGAGAATGGCTCAACCCCATGGAATGAAGAGCAAGTGGATGAGGATTACCTTGATTACCACCATATCCACCACCTCTACCACAGCTACCAGCACCACTACCACACCTCCTACCACCACTACCACACCTCCCACCACCACTACCACACCTCCTACCACCACTACTACAGCCATCCCTTCACCATCCACTCCTATTCTACCCCCCATATTCACCACATCCACCACCACTACCAACATCCAACGAGTCGGGACATCTGCTCAAGTCCAACTGAGCCATGGATCCACTCTGCCCTCCATCGGGGTAGAGAAACAGCTAGCCAACCTCAACCGGATGGTGCTAAAGCTGTTGGCCACCGATGAGCATAGAACTGCATAGCTCAACCAGCTTATGGAGCTAAATGCTACTCAGGCTGAGCTGATTACACAACTCAGGGAGCAGAATGCTCATTCGGTTAAGAGGATTGAGGATCTTGAGGCAAAGAACAAGAAGATCATGCTTAGGCTGAAAGGATCCCAAGATGAGCCTTTAAAGATCAGGGAAGGTGATGATGATGATGATGATGATGATGATGATGATGATGATGATGATGATGATGATGATGATGATGATGATGATGATGATGATGGTGAAGAAGATGAGGGTAATGATGATGGACTGAGTGGAAAGAAGAGAGGAGATGATGATGACGAAGAAGGTGATGCTATTGCATCAGCTTCTACCCAGGCTCAGGAGAGGCGATCTAAGAGAACTCAAGATCAAGGAGACTCATCCTCAGCTCCTCCAGCTGAAGAATTGACCGATCAAGATAAAAGTACTGATTAGATGTGTTGTATTAAAAATTTTTTTACTTGATTCGTATATTACAATAATGTAACTTATGATTATCTATGTTTATATATGTTTAAATGTCTTGATTAACTACTAATGATTGTTGTGTTAAATGTTTAAATCAAGCAAATAAAACTTCACAGCAAGATGAATACGATATTGCTCCCCTTCAGCAAATCAAGTCTCAATTCATCATGATTCTTGATTTGCAAGGAATCGTGAGAAGCTCAGTGAGCTACACTCTCGAAGAAGGAGAAATTATACACGATCTAACCAACGAGCAACTTGCTAAGATGTTCAGACTGAATCCTGACGAGCTTGTCAAAGATGCTCCAAATGTCAATGTTATAAGTGATGATGAGCTGAACGATGTTGATGAAATAGAGATAGAGGATGTCACGTCTGATCACTATCCAGAGTACACTGACCAAGAGGGAAATGTGATACCCAACTTGGGTGACACTCTCGGTAGTGTTACATTTGAAAAACTAGATGAAATGCAGAAAGAAAAAGATAAGGATGAAAGCCAAGCCCAAGTCTTGGATGCAGATGTTGATATAAAAAAGGCTAAATGGGCAGCTTGTTTTGCTGAAATAAGAGCCCAGCGCACATCTCCATAGCAAAATGCCTACACCAAACTCTACAAAGTCAAGAAACATCAGAAGGTGTTTTGCAAGATCATAGCGTGGGCGTATTTCGAAGACTTAAATGTTTATGCTGTAGAAAGGGAGAAGGGAATAGAGTACGTTAGGTATCCTCATGATGTGAAGACTCTACCAGGCTTTAAGCTCAACCGACTGGCATGCTTAAATCTATTGTATCCTGATCCCAGAAAGATGTCAGGTTGGTTTGAAGCTGTATTAAAGAAGGAATACCACACCAGGTGGGTAAACTTCAGACCTCAACAACCGAAGAGGTTTATTCGCAAGTCTGAGGTGGATCCCATATCTGGAAAGCCTAAAGTAGTGTTGAAGTGGTGTCCCCCGTGCACAATGTCAAAGATTCCCTTACGAGAAATGCCTCAGGACTTCACTCCACATTTCAAATGGTGGTATTATGACTGGAGGACGGGTGAAGCGGTCATAGTTCTAAACAGATAGGGCAAAATGGAAACTATCAGGGTATTTGACCCAATGTGGCTTACCAACTTGTCAGCTGAAGATGTCTAAACTTTATACAAGTGGCCACTATTCTATGACGTGCAGGATATTGTACAAGCTCTCCAGTTCTAAAATGTGATACGGCTTTACTTTGCGTATGACATACACACAGGAGTCACAACAGAGGAGAAGTACTAGAGGTTTGAAGAGCATATGAAGAATGTCAGATGTTAGAGTAAACTAGGTCCAAGGGGGAGTTTGTTGATAAATATGTCCCTAGTTTATGTGCTTAATGTAAAAATCAGTCATGGCTTACATATGTGTAATAAAACAATGTAATAATATATGATTTGCGCTTTGATGTTTATATATATATGATTCATATACATAAACTTATTATATAGGTTTGAAGTTGTTATATGATGATTCATGCTAATGGACCATACTTATGGACCATACGCATGAATACATCATGCTAATGACCTAGTCGCTCGACTGAACCAGACGACTGGATCAGTCGTACGAGTGAGACATGAGATTGAATCAGCCGCACGACTGAACTTTCTGTCATGCGTATGAATCAGTCGCATGGGTCAGTCGCACGATTGAACCATGCTAATGGTTCAGTCGCACGAATGAAGACTGCAAACCTATAAATACCACTTAATTCGTAAAAAAAACTTTTGATACATACTCGTAACCTAGCCTTCCAGAGCGTCGAGAAAGCCTATTCCAAGTTCATAGTTTGCATCTGATCGTTTTCTACTCGTTCTTAACCTTTCTTTAATCGTTAGATTGATCGGGATTGCGTTCTCACTGATTGGATCTCCAATCAAATATGATTCTGTACTATTTGATCTAGTTTCACGCATTATCAAGGGGGAGTTAGTTGATACATATGTCCCTAGTTTATGTGCTTAATGTAAAAGTCTATCATGGCTTACATATGTGTAATGAAACAATGTAATATTATATGATTTGTGCTTTGAAGTTTACTTATATCTGATTCATATATATAAACTTTTTATATAGGTTTGAAGTTGTTATATGATGATTGATGCTAATGGACCATACTTATGGACCATACGCATGAATACATCATGCTAATGACCTAGTCGCACGACTGAACCAAATGACTAGATCAGTCGTACGAGTGAGACATGAGATTGACTCAGTCACACGAATGAACTTTTAGTCGTGCGTATGAATCAGTCGCATGGGTCAGTCGCACGACTGAACCATGCTAATGCTTCAGTCGCACGAATGAAGACTGCAAAACCTATAAATACCACTTAATTCATAAAAAAAAAACTTTTGATACATACTCATAACCTAGTCGTCCAGAGCGTCCAGAAAGCCTATTCCAAGTTCATAGTTCATATCTGTTCGTTTTCTACTCGTTCTTAACGTTTCTTTAATCGTTAGATTGATCGGGATTGCGTTCTCACTGATTGGATCGCCAATCAAATAGGATTCTGCACTATTTGATCAGGTTTCACGTATTATCAGTTAGTATTCCGTACATACACGGTCCTGAAAAGTGGTATCAGAGTCGGTCACTGCTAGAATGATCTAACAATCATTCTAGCAACCCGAGCTCTTGATTTCTGGATCTATTTCATGTTCTTTGACGTTAAACCCACTTCGTGTTCTTTGTGTTTTGCTTAGATCTTGTTACGTGTGTTTTTTCGTGGTTAAAATCAAACTCGGAAACACATTCTTATCACCCTTGGGAATCTGATGATGTCTATTTTGTTTCGATTCATGTAAAATTCATCAGATTAAGGTTTTTGGTAGCCATGGCGGCTGCAGATCTGCTCATGCAACTGGACCATGCTAATGGACATTCATACGACTATACCATGCTAATGGACCATTCGTATTACTGGACCATGCTAATGGACCATTCGCACGACTGGACCATGCTAATGGACCATTCGCATGACTGGACCATGCTAATGGACCATTCGTACGACTAGACCATGCTAATGGACTATTCGTAAGACTGGACCATGCGACTGGACCAGTCTTATGTCAAGTCGTGCCACTGGACCAGTCTTATGTCCAAGTCATGCTATTGGACCAGTCTTATGACCAGTCGCACGAATATATCATTCGTATCATCCATTCACACATATGTGATATTTGTCTTCATGTTATACGAATGAACGGTGTTCCAAACCAAAAAGAAAAGTCTGGAAGTGCCTCTTGCACAGATTTGAGGATGAGCAAAGCACATTCATCCTTAGGTTCTTTTGTCAAATAAGTTCAATGGATACCCCATTATTCGTGGGACTTCCAGAATAGATGAATGTAGTTAGAACACAAAAGAGAGAAGAGAAGATGTCAGCAGTCGGTGCTGATTTTATGGGGTAGTGAGGAGCATCTGACTATTTATGGGCCAATCAAGTTATATTTATTCTCACAAAGAGGATTCTGATTCTTAGAGAGAATCCATGTATAGAGAAATTGAACACCCAATCAGAAAGTGATGATGTGAGCTGGTTTCTGATGACGAATCTACGTGCATGCTGATTTGTTTGAGATTATCAGCTATGGATTGGAACCTTCTACTTTTTGCCTAATACACTGTATGAAGACGCCAGGAGAACACAATGTTTATGTATTGGGATATGCTGAATTTGAGGGGAAATTTCTGCAGGTGTTAATGTTAATCAGGTTAGCCTGTGTGAAGATTGGAGCAATGGAAAACTGTTCATGTCATTATCTGGAAAACTCAGTCAAATGGGGAATCTTGCTACTATGATGGTGTTCTGCAAAGTAAACAAAAGCTATTGTGCCTAAATTCATTTTCAGGGATACTGTAGCAACCTGACGGATCAACAATGTTGGCTAATATGGTTTTTCGTTTGATTCTATTGGAAACCAGAGCAAAGATTGACTGAAGATTGTAAGAGGTGTTATCTATTATTCGCGAGCAACGTCAAAGGGGGAATTTGTTGGAGAATATATTGTCATATATAGTGTTCCCGTCGCTTGACGAATAGTCTAGGCTTAATGTAATACACCTAATATGTTGTAAACACATGAAACTGAGTCATTCGCTGGAGTATATGCGAATAAGACTCAGTCGTACGACTGAGCCATGCTAATGGACCAGTCGTGCGACTAAGAGATGCTATTGGGCCATTCGTAAGACTGAACCATAAGTATGGTCTAGTCGTATGATTGAACCATACGCATGGTCTAATCGTACTAATGGGCCCAGTCGCATCAGATATGGGTTGAGGCCTATAAACACCACTTTCATAGTGTAGAAAGGGTAAAGGAGTGTGCCTGGGGCCTAGGTGCTGCGGGATGAGAGGGGAGATCATGCTCGATCTCCCCTTGCCAAGAGTCGTGATTCTTCAGTTTAACGAGCTTGTAATCATTAGGTTTTATCAATGAAACCATTATATTATTGTTCGTTCTATTGTTTTTCTCTTGGTTTTGGTTTTGTTTCCTTCCGTCAAGAACACGCTCGAATGTCAACCGATCCAGCGCCTTCACAGGCTATTAAGAGAACTGAAAACCTTTCCACCCTTACTCTCACATAGGTCTATGGTATCCTGAGCGGTTACCGAATGGAGATAAACATACAAAATCCATCCAGCAGCTCTTACAACAATTAACAGAGTTCAGCCCTTTATGTTGTTGAAAAGATGGTGGAAAAGGCCGAAACTGATGATCTTATGGTGAAAGCCATGTTCCTTATACAACAAGGATATGATGTTGATCATTTATTCACTTTGACTTCAAACGTCATGACAGAAGATGTTAGAAAGGTGGAAATATTGTTAAATCGATCTATTGAGACAGAGTATGAGTTGAAGAAGTTTAAAGAATCAAAGAAAGGTAAAGTTAAAGCCACTTCTTCATCTATTGTTTTACAACCTTCTTCAAGTCAACAACCTATACATATCCATTTCCTAATCCCTATAAAAAATCTGATAGGAAAATGAAGGAATTTCTTGCAAGGAATGGGTCCAATAAGAGAAAGTTAGGTCCCATAAAAACCAAATCTCTTAGAGCTGTAATGCTCAGAACCATTCATGACCTAAAGGAAAGATGAAGATTGTTAAAGAGGGTGTGATCCAAAGTCACCCTAGTCAAAGAAGATCAGCCCAACAAGTTCAAGTCATTAGTGCATATTATGATACACTGGCATCTCTGATGAGAAAACCCTTAGAGAGGTTCAAACAACCTTCTCAGTTGCAACTAAAAGAAGGTTTGAACACTTCTGAAATGCTCAAGGGTTTTTATAGCTCCAAAAGACAAAACAGTTGTCAAGATCATTGCTTGGAAATATGACTCAGACTGTAACATGTTCATGGTCAAAAGGATCTCAGGTCTAGTTTGATTCTTTATAGAATATAATGATCTAGTCAATACCTTAAAGATTCATGATTTGAAGTAGCTTGCTCACTTAGAATTAATCAATCATGATGCTATGTAAAGGGGTTATCAATTTAAGGATATCTTGAAGATCTTTAAAAGGACCAACAACTTCAAAGCTCTTAAAGAGATATGCATTAGAAAAGAAAGATCTTTGGAAATCTCTTTGACCAGAGAAAGAAAAAGAAGACAATAGAGGAGTTGGTAGTCTCAAAAGGAAATGTAAAGCCAACTAATGACTAAAAGAGAAAGAGAGTTGCTGGAACACACCAAACAATGCTAATTTCTAATGTAAAGTATGATGAAACAACATACGAATTAGTCATTGAAAGAGGTTGGGAAGGGAAGGTTGGCCCAGACATTAGATTGTTCAGTGCTTAAAGGTACGGCTGCTAGATGAATCATATATCTATTATATATTCACTAGGAACTTTAAAATCCAAACCAACAAGCTTGGAGACGATGATCTTCTATTCTTTCTAAAATGCATAAGGATCTTGAAAATTGTTATGACAAAATTAGTAGGAAGAGAGAGTCTAAGAAGAGAAAGAGAATGCCTCTAAATTTTGCTAATATAGTAAAGTTAGAGATCAATGCTGCATGAGAGCTGGTCATCCATAGAGATGGTTCATCTACCATAGATCTATATGATCTTCAATCATTGAAGCAGATGGAAATCTAAGGTATTCAGAGGATGAAAGAGCTGACTATTCATGTACTTGACTAAAGCAGCATGATAGAGGCCAAACAAATCAAAACAATGTAACTCTAACACCCTTTTTGTAGTTAAGTCATTGTACATGCCATATAGGACCTATAAATAGAAAAAGTTTTAACACTTTCTGTAACTCTAAAAACCCCTACAACATTGAATTCTAGAAAACCCTGATTGTAATGTTGAAGCTTATTATCAATATACAATGAACATTATGAGTATATCTATTTTGTTTTATCATTGATTATTGTATTTTCGATGCAATCAATCATAGAGATCTTTCAACATATTCTATTCTTATTGATTTTTACCCAGTCACAATTAGGTCAATTTGGTTACCTCTTTGTTTACCAATGGGTCAGAATGGGTTGATACTTTCTTAAGTCATATATTCAATGGGTGTAGATGGGATACTCATTTGCAGAAATAGCTAGTTTCCACCCGAATAGAACAAAAGTTTAAAAGCTGCCAAAACATGATAAGTTACAATCAAATGTTAAATTTTCTTGAATATGAAAGAGATGATCCATCTAATTCAGAGCGATGGTAATGACGATAGATCCTCACAAGTTTGAGGATGATGATGATAGATTTGAACGAGATCGATGATCATAATGGTGGATCTGTATGGACAAAAATGTTCACGTATCTTGAGGTGAAAGTGGTCGACCTTACGGTAGTCGTTTTTTCTGTTTTTTGGTAGATGTGTAGAGCCGGAGAACTTGAAGATATGTAAACAAAAAATTAGAGAGTGGAATCATGATCATGTAAATAGTTTTCAATTTTTGTTTAGAATTAAAATATTGTAAACATATAAATCAATGAGGCTTTTTTTTGCCTCGAAGATCTCTCACCGATTTTGTTGAGAAAATATAAGATAAAGTTTTTGAATTGGGAAGATGGTGGGATGGAAGAAGTTTTAAGAATTAACCCATCTTAATCCGTACCCATACTGAGTCAAGCCCATCTTCATCATGCCCATCCTGACCTGTTTTCTCAATTGACCCATTTTAACCTGAACTAATTTTAACCCGAACCCATCCTGACTTAGAACCTTGCCTGACCCGACCCACCTTGCAAGGTACATTGCTTGACCCGACCCTCCTATTTTGCTGGGTACATTCTTGCTTGCAGGACCGTTTAAGGGATGGTCAATACAATTAGTCTCACAATGAGGAGAGAATTAGAACACTTAACAGATCAAATGGGGAAAAAAGACAATATTATGATACTAAGAACACAAGCAAACAATGAGACAAAACTAAGAACAACAAACATATGAATATGGTATTCAAGGATAGAGTATATTGCTATCAAGTTCTTTTACAAGTATTACAAAGCATAAAGAAAAGATACAAGGACCTGAAATACTTTTTACTACATACAGTCGGCCATACTTTGAAGGCCAACTGGAAACACTAATCTAGACAACAAGATCAATGTAAAGTCAAAATGTTGATTGCCTTTTGACTAGTGACTATGACATGCCATAGCTCACATCCTAATATATTATAAAAAGGATAAAAGTATATAAAGTAGAAAGTTACAGACTCAAGACCTCAATGTACAGTTGCAAAAGCATGGACCTTTTCACCAACTTCTATAAGTTGGTGAGTCTTCAGAGTTGTAGCGGAAAGTGGGTTAGCTTTATACAAAAGTACAACAGGGAATGCATGTTCTCCTTTATCTTTGGAAGAAATCTGTCTTAACTTTATTGGCTTCGAAAGACTTTGTCTTTGAAGCTTTGGAAGACTTCATCTTTGGCTTCAGAAGATTTGGTCTTGGCTTCGGATGATTTTACACTTAGAATATTTTATATGTAGAGTGTAAAACTTTCGAAGCAACTTATACTATGTACCAAGTGCATGCACGCAAGAAGCACTTTGGTTGTTTTGGTTGCATCAGCCTTTCTATAAACCTTATAAATTCCCCCTAGGCTGATTCTACCAAAAGAGAAAAGTTCTTCAGCAGTTGACAGTCCTCATTAGGATGGTTGTTGGTTGAGCAGCCTCTTCTTGCACTTTCTCAGGAGACTCTGACTCATCCTGAGGTTTGAAGGTGGATGCTTTTGGTTTCTTCTTTGATACACTCTTTAAATCCATCCTTTTCCTCCTCTTAGGAGTCTTTGACTGAGATGGCTAGTCTTGAGTACCAGGTTAGCTTAGAAGAAGAGAGAGTAGGACCCTACTGTAGAATAGAAGATGAGATTAGCTTAGATGCAGCTCTAGGTTCAGGTTGTGCTGTCTGAGTGGGTTCAACCTTAACCTCAACCTTTGGGGGAACTTGGCTTGGTGGAGAATTCAAGTCCATAAGCTCTCCCTTCTTAATATTCTGATTGATCACCCTAACGTGCTCGTCTATAGTGGATAGAGACATTGGACCAAGCCTCCTTCCGGAGAATCCATACAGCTTCAAAAAGCTCATTATCATATGTCTATCAGCAGACTTCTTTTGACTTTTTTCGATGATGGCTCTTGACTTTGTAACTTTGATCACGTGTCAATACTTTGGTGTTTAATTGATATAAATGCTTGATTTTACATCATGATTATGGTGGAACGAGTTCAAGTTATTTGTGTTTTGAATTATAGGTGTTTGGAGCTAAAGGAGGCTTATTTTTGATGAAAAGAAGCAAAACATGCAACTACAAGGACTGAAGATGTAAATATCAATATTTACAAGAAAAGGCACAAGTTTAGGTGTACCTGCGTATGATGCGCCGAATGGGCATATAATACGTCGGGCGGCGTATTGGCGTCGTATCAGTCTGCGTATTTGATGAAAAAAGCAGAAAGTTAAGAGTATGGAACCTGATTTGGGTGTATTCAACTAACTTCAGAATTTCGTGGATCTTCAAGTTTATTTAAACACATACAGCCCCAAGTCGAACGGAACTTTTCCAGTCGAATTTAGGTGATTTCACCAAGGTTTTAGGTGCTTTGAAGCTTCCTAACATCTTACCTATCATCATTGATCATCATTATTATCAAATCAATATTGAGGATTCAACGAAGATGATGCATGGCTAGGTTCTCTTAATTGCTTTCGGGAGTACAATTCTTGTCAAGTGAGATGACTGGTATGTTTGATTAGTGTTTTTGTAATGAACATTGGTCTGTTAAATGAAAAATTATGTTTTGGTTGATTTCAGCGATTTGCTTATAAATAAAGTTGTTCGCTTGATTATCAGTTTTTGGTTTCCTTGCATCGTGAGCTCATTAAGAAAAGTAGGCAACACGATATAAGTGAATTGGTAACATTGTGAATGAACGAGTCTTAAAAGATTGTTCTTTTGTTGTCACTTTTAATCAAAAGATAAGACCTTGAAGTATTGTTTCTTACAAACCCTAATTTAAAAGTACCAATTGTTGCTCTTGTAGAATTGGAAACCCGGAAGTGATTGTTGTTCTTTATTAAATTAAATTCGTTATAAAGTTTGTTGCTTTATGCAATTGTGCTCATTAATCCATTGCAAGTTTCAATTTTTAATTAAAAAGTTTGAGTCTTTTAGTTAATGGAGTCGCATTAATTAAACACTTTCCACATATTTCAAGTGGAGACGACCTTACTTACCCTTACACAATAAAGGTAGCTAAGACCGATAAATTAATTTGTTTTTGATCGGGTCTTGACAACCAGATCAAGCTTCTTCCCTCATCTTTCTCTTAGCGACCTTTTTTTCTTGAATAACTTGTTGCTCCAGCTGCTTAAGGTACTCAAATTCAATATACTCGTATGAAATGGGAAAAAGTGCAGATGCCTAATAGATACCTGTGGCACTCAGGTACTTAATCATGTTTTGTCGATCAGCCTCCTTATCTACTTGAGGTTGTTCAGTTACCACAACCATTTTCTCAGGACTTTTTTGAATTGGGGAGAGGGTAGGAGCATGCTTGTAAAGCCTTTTTTGTCTTCTTTCTTCTTTAATCTTGAGGAGCAACTCTACATCTTCTTCCTTCTTCCTCTCCTTAGACATTTCCATGTCTGCCAGTTCATTCAATTCTTCTAAGGGGAGAGAGATAATCTCATCAATTTTATAGTTCTTGGTCCCCAAATAGTTTATCCTAGCTACCCTCAACTCATCATTCTGAGTGTTTGGCCTGGGGGCAGCAATAATAGCAGCTTCCATAAAGCCCGAGGAACCAATAGAACTTAATCCCCTTAGCTTTCTCTTCCTCTCTCTCGCTCTCTTTCCTCCTCCTCAATCTCCTCAGGAGTCAAATTTCATTTTCCCTTTTTCACTCACAGGCCTTTGTGACATAGGGTGGAGAGAGCTTTGCCTTCATTGCCTGATGTAGCAACCAAGCTCTGGCCAAATAGAGGCTGTGAAGCACCTTCACCAGCTGGTGCCTAACTGAGGGTAATGGGTGCTGAAGAGATTCATGTCCTAAGGTTCACAGGTTCAGCTAGTAGGCCTTCAGTCAAGTTTCCCCTTCTAATCTAATCTTAGGGTCCACCTCAACATCGAGTTGATCAATAGCCTTACCTTCTAGCCTTTGTCAATATAGTCTTGATCTTTGCCTGTGTGACACTTGGTCAAACCAGGTCAACGGGGGAAACTATTCTAATAATAAATTTATGATTATTTATTTTATTATACTTGGTAAATTTAAGATCCCTTGTATTAACGACTTTAACGAACCTTGAGATCGGTTATTCGTAACGTTAGAAAATATTAATAATAATATATATAATAATTCTAACAGTAACAATTGTAAAATATTAAGTAAATTAATAATAATAATTATTGTTAATTATGTGGAGTGTGTGCATGGATGACAAAATGTCATCCATGAGTCTACAAAACCCACATTTTAACCTAACCATCATCACCACCTCGTCACATCCTAATTCTCCATTTCCCCACACCACTACCACACCCATCAGTCACCACCTCCACTGAGACCACCACCAACGCCGCCTGCTCCCGCCGCCGTCGCCGCCTCCACTGCAGCTGCCAATCACCACCGCACCCGCCACCCTTGTCGTGCGCCCTTACTCTGGCCGCGACCATCACCTCCATCACCACCAACCATCACCTCCATCACCACCAACCGTCACCTCCATCACCACCATCACAATCAACCGCACGATCACCATCACCACCACTCGCCGCTACCACAACCAACACCACCCCGCGACCGTCACCACCAACCATCAACACCCCCGCGACCGACAACCCGACCTCTCTCTCGGCCACCGTAACCCCACCACCACCTTTAGAAACTCTCACCTATTCCTCTCTCAAAAGTATTCTAGTTAGAACTTAGGCTAGAACCCAAAGAGATTATCGAGAGTCGAAGATTGTGCTTGCATGTGTGTGGTTACAACTCTCTAGTTTCTCAAGGTGTTGTATTAGTTTGCTAGTATTTGTTCATGCATGGTGATAAAGATGAAAAATCTTGATAAACCCTAGTTCACTCACTTAGAGGTTATATGAAAGTTGTTATTTTTATGATTATGGGTTGAAAAATATGTTTGAAGGAACTAACGAATCTGAAATAGGTGTTGGTAATGGTTTAGTTTGATAAAATCATATTATTGGGAGAATTTGGGTTTGTAGGAATGTATATATATGTATATATATGTCGTATGTGTATGTATGTGCATATACATGGAAGATTTGGTAGATTATGATCTTTAAGAAATGATAGTTAGGGATGGATGAATGATGATGAATATGATACCATAAGGGAAGATTAAATTAAAATAAATGATATTATAGCTTAAGACAAAGTGAAAGGATCAATTAAAAATACGTTAAGTACTTGGACACATTATAATGTTGCAATTAAAAGTAAGGGTTGACGAGCAATGAATCAAGGACTAGAACTAAGATCTATACCGTATATGGGATTAGCGGGACGCTACGACAAAAGGACATGATTAGAACAACAAATAAAGACTTTAGACTTTCAAAAAACAGTAATAATAAAATGAACAAAAAATTTATATATATATATATATATATATATATATATATTGTGTATATATAATACATTATTTGAAATGACCTCAAATAAATTGCGTTTAAAATAAATAGATTTCATAAAAATAAATATCAAATATATTTTTATTGATAAAATAATCCCAATGACTTTAACAATTGGTTTTATAAAAGAAACTTTATATAAAAATTCACTATTTATCAAATAATAGGTAAAATTATTATTAAACCAAGTCAACTAGAAATATATAATACAAGATAGAAAAAGTTAAGACTTTGTAACTTTAAACTAATTAGTTAAGAAATATAATAAATAAACAAAAGATAAACATGATAGTGATTAAGTAATAGACATCAAGATCTTAGTTTATGGAACGAATGTGTTATAATTCGTATATTTTTCTATGGAAAATAAATAAACTTTTTTAGAAATTGATCAAAACATTTTAATATAATAAAGACATTTTATTTTTAAAAAATCACAAAATATGTTGGGTGAAAAATATTCTCATAAGCATGAAAAACTATATTCCAATGTATATGATGGGTAAAACGGATTAATATATGTTATGATGGTATAAGTTGGGTCAATAGTACAGATGTATACAATTGAGCCCCTAAATCCCCCCATAATCATTAACCTCGGGGAAGCCACAGACTATATTGGTAGATCTATCGGGTTAGAATGACCCGCTCCAGTCACACTGGTCAGGTTGTTGCGAGGGAATTTATATGTTTGGACTGTTGAGGGGCAACGACGTGTTTCTTGGTTTGATTATGGACTTATGACTTTAATTAATCATAGTACCTAGCTAGTCTATGTTGAGTATATTATATCTCCTTACATCATATTATCTTGTAACCCATTGTTTATAAGACTCGAAACCCCGATCGCTCACCAACTTTATGTTGACTTTATAACCCTTCATGCTTTTCAGGGTCATAGGTAAGCTCCGTGTAGAATTTCTGAAATAAATCTTTGGAGGGTCAAATGTTTTAAATGTCTTTAAGTAGTATTAAATTTATGAATATAAGACAATGTATTTCATCTAATATCGAGTTGTACAACTTGAAAACTGATAATATACTGTCATGAGTTTATTTAGAACGTTTATTGTATGGTTTTACGTAACCAACGGTATTATTAATCACGTTTGACCATAACTGTTGGAATAACTCCAACTTCTTTTAACACCACGTTTCGTGACCTTCCGCTGCGATTCTTGGGGTGTGATAGAAGTTGATATCAGAGCCAATGGTTATAGCGAATTAGGTAATGTTTTTCGAAAATCTAGACTAAAACCTTTAAAATGATTACTTGACTCCAAAGACAATTCCATACCATGAGCCTTACGCTAAATTAAAGCATTATGTGAGCATAATAGTTATACTAAGACTTTGATCATTAAACTTATGTGCTAGAGCATTGCATAATTAATAAGTACGCATGCATACATTTCTTTTATTGTAGATGTCTGATCGAGTTAACGAAAAGGGAGTACCAGACATTAGTAGCAACACTAAGGGTCCATCAAAACCTATTTCCTCTACATCATGGTATCACCCTACCCAGCCCTACTTTGCAGCCACCCTTTACCCAGGCATGGAAAACTCGGGAAAATGGATGGATATCTGAGTCCGATGATGAGAGCCCTACACCAGTTACCGCCACTCTTGAGCCCATTACTGAGGAGCCAGTTGGCTTGGCCCAAGAGAGTGAGACTCTTACGGCAGTGACTCCAGCTGCCCCTATTCCCCTCATGCAGCACCCACCAAAGATTAGGTTGGTGTATGAGCGAAGGAAGCGTAGGGAGACAAAAAGAGTGGTTAGTGATGATGCTGGTATGGAGGGAGCACCTATGCCCAAACGGGCCAGATTTTATGATATGCAGTGGGGATGAATTATGGATGCTATGAGAGGATGGGCCTCGAGAGATGGGATTCCTTCTACCTTCGAGGTAGGAGAGTCATCTACTACTCATCGTAGGATTACTACGGGTGGTGAACCCATTGAGCGAGTGATGGCTACTTTGACAACCTAGTGTGTTTAACTCAAGAAGGAACTACTGACTACGAAGAAAAAGATGAGAGTTCAGGACGAGGTTGGTCAAGCTTTGGACGAGAGGATGATGACGATCGAGGAGGAGAGACTATTGGACTTAGCGCCCTGAGCCAGATGCACTTTCGATTGTCAAACCTGGAGGCTAGTCTTTCAGAGACTAGGGACCGACTAACCCAGCGGAGCAGAGAGCGGATATGGCTGAGGCCGCATTGGTGACAGCTCAGTAGTACATGATTATAATGGGAGAGCGAGCAGAAACTTCTATGGAAGTGGCTACATTGTGTCTGATGATGATCTCGTACCTGATGCACGTTGGTAGTGGAGCTTCATTTTTAGATAGATGTTAGATGCAAGCCGGAGAAATTGAACCTTTTGAACGAGATATAAACTCACTATCGTATGTAGACAATTAACTTATGATCTTTTGGATGTTTGACTGTTATGTGCATGGTTATAGCTAATGTATGAACAAACAGCTTATAGCCCTAAAATTTATTTTTATGATATCGTTTGATTATGGAAAATGCTTGTATATATACATATATCTTGGGTAAGTTAATCTTAAGGACTAATTAATTATGATATTACGTAAACGTCTTACGTTATCTAAACCTCTTTTCCCTACCTTCGAAGCAGAATTAAATCATGCCACATCTAACATGAAACACATTTTCGAGTGGAAACGCCAATTTAACCAGCTACCGCAAAGGAACTGGCCCAGTTAATAGCCTAAAACGTCAAGTCAGCTCTAGAACAACATGATGCTAACCTAGTGGTCGGTCAAGGAAGAAGGCAGGAGACTGCAAGTAATGGTCTTGGAAACGGAGCGGGAAACGGCTCAAACATAGGTTCCTGTATTGGTGCAAACAACGGATCCGGTACCAACGGAAACCCATGCAGTTCATCAGGTGGACAGCCACAAGGGTGCTAATATAAGACTTTTCAAGGATGCAATCCAAGAACTTTCACAGGTGTTGAAGGACCATTAGATATAATTCAATGTATTGAGAGAATGCAGACTGTCATTGCTATAAGCAATTGCTCTAATGATCAAAAGGTCAAGTATGCAACTTGTTCCTTTCAGGATGCAGCGTTATCATGGTGGAATTCTCAACGTCAACTGCTGGGGTGATGCAAACGCGTATGAACTTACTTGGGAGCAACTAAAGGAAATGTTTCTCAAAGAATATTGCCCACGTAATGAACTCTAGAAAATCAAAACAGAATTCTAGAACCACACCATGGAAGGTGTTGATATCCGAGCATACACATTCAGATTCAACGACCTTGCCAGATTGGTACCCCGAATGGTTACACCAGAGTATGTCAGGATTGAAAGATACATATGGGGATTGGCACCTCATATAAAAAGCAACGTTATAGCCTCCAAACCCACCACAATCCAAAGTGCCATCACTATTGCACACTCCTTAACCGATGATGCGATACCTAATGGAACCCTAACCAAGAAGAACGATCATGGAAAAGGCATGATGGAAGTTGAAAGGAAAACGATTAAGATGGACAGAAGATCATTCAATGGGAAAAGGAAGTGGTTTGAAAATTCCAAAAGACAAGTTAATAACAAGAAAAGCTTTAACCAAGGATCTGAGCGGGTTTATGTTGCAACTTCTAACAATGGCAGGGCAAGCAAAGAATCTCAAGGGAAATACAGCAAATGTGGATACTTCCACAATGGTAATTGTAGTGTTTGCACTCATTGCCATAAATTTTGACATATGAGCCAAAATTGCCAAACAAAACCTAATAAAAAGATAACCAGAAATGATCGTGCTTGTTATGAATGTGGTGTAATCGAACATTTCAAGAAAGACTACCAACATTAAATGGATCTAGGGCCAGAGGGAGTGCTTTTGAAATGAATGCTAAAGAGGCACGTCAGGAACCGTCAGTGGTTAACGATACGTTTCTTATTAATAATCATTATGCCTCCATTTTGTTTGACACTGGTGCTGATCTAAGTTTCGTATCCATAGAATTGGAACCATCATTGGGAATTAAAACCTGTAAGCTAAGAAAGAAATATATCATTGAGCTAGCTAACGGAAAGAAAATATAATGTAACGAAGTAATTAAAAACTGCACCTTACAACTTAACGATCGTCTCTTTAGTATCGACCTATTACCTGTCGATCTTGGAAGTTTCGACGTTGTTATTGGAATGGATTGGCTCTCTCGGAATCATGCTGAGATAGTATGTTTTGAGAAGATTATTCGTTTTCCAAATCTCAGCGAAGAATTTCTAATCATACAAGGAGAAAAAGGAAAACCTCCATTTAAAATTGTTAGTGTCATGAAAACTTATGAATACTTGAGTGAAGGATATCCCGCCTTCCTAGTAAAAGCCATTGACACTAAGAATGAGGAGCGAAGGATTAAAGACATTCCTGTCGTGTGGGAATACCCAGAAGTATTTGCCAAAGATTTACCGGGATTACCTCCACAAAGACAGATCAACATTTGAATTGATTTGATACCCGGAGCCGCGCCTGTAGCTCGATCACCATATCGGTTGGCACCCTTTGAAATGCAAGAATTGTCAAAACAACTGCAAGAGTTACTAGACAAAGGATTCATTCGACCAAGTTTTCTCCTTGGGGAGCACCGGTTCTAATCGTCAAGAAGAAGGATGGATCTTTCAGAATGTGTATCGATTATCAAGAATTAAATAAGCTTAGTATTAAAAATCGGTACCCATTACCAAGAATCGATGACTTGTTCGATCAACTCCAAGGATCCAGTTACTATTCAAAGATTGATTTACGATCTGGATATCACCAATTGCTGATAGCAGAAGAGGACGTCCCAAAGACAGCCTTCAGAACGCGTTACGGTCATAACAAATTTCTAGTAATGTCGTTTGGGTTAACTAACGCACCTGCTATATTCATGGATCTCATGAATAAGGTTTGTAAGCCCTACGTGGACAAGTTTGTGATAGTATTCATTGACGATATTTTGATATATTCACAGTCCAAGAAAGAACATGAGCAACACCTCAGGCTAATCTTAAACATCTTAAAGAAAGAAAAGCTATACGCAAAATTCTCCAAGTGTGAGTTTTGGCTTCGAGAAGTTCGATTCCTCGTACACGTTATTAACGAAAAGGGTATCCACGTGGATCTAGCAAAGATTGAAGCAATTAGAAACTGGGAAGCCCCCAAATCTCCAACGAAAGTACGATAATTCTTAGGGTTAGCTGGTTATTATCGTAGATTTATAGAAAACTTTTCAAAGATAGCTCAACCATTGAACCTACTAACTCGTAAAGATAGAAAATATGAATGGAGCAAGGACCAAGAAGGTGCTTATCAGTTATTAAAGCAAAGATTGTGTAGTGCACCCATACTGTCCCTGCCAAATGGAACAGATGGATTTATAGTGTATTGTGATGCGTCCTGATTAGGTCTTGGATGTGTATTGATGCAGAAAGATAAAGTCATTGCTTATGCATCAAGACAGTTGAAAGTACATGAAAAGAATTACACTCCCCATGATCTAGAGTTAGGAGCTGCGGTTTTCGCTCTTAAAATTTGAAGACATTATCTGTATGGAACCAAATGTATCATATACACTGATCACAAGAGTTCAACATATTTTTAATCATAAGGATTTAAATATGAGGCAACGCCGCTGGGTAGAATTATTAAATGATTATGATTGTGATATCCGATATCACCCAGGCAAAGCAAACGTCGTGGCAGATGCACTTAGTAGAAAAGAAAGAGAAAAACCTCTACGGGTGCGAGCGTAAGAATTAACCGTACACTCGAACCTTATTAACCAAATTCATGATGCTCAACTTGAAGCATTAAAGGACAAAATTTTGGAAAGTGAAGGCCTGCGAGGAATGATCAAAGAGTTAACATCTGACTCTGATAAGTTGATGTATTTTGCAAACCGAGTATGGTTCCGAAGTATGGAGACTTACGCAAAGTGATTCTCGACGAAGCACATAAATCAAGATACTCAATCCACCTGGGGACCGACAAAATGTATCACGATGTAAAGGAACTCTACTGGTGTCCTAACATGAAAGGAGACATAGCTTCGTATGTTAACCAATGTATGACCTGCTCCAAGGTAAATGCAGAATATCAAAAACCATCTGGACTTCTGCAACAACCAGAGATTCCGAAATGGAAATGGGAATGCATTGCCATGGATTTTGCAACAAAATTACCCTGGACAGCAAGTGGTCATGATTCAATTTGGGTAATCGTCGACCGACTAACAAAATCTACACACTTCTTACCTATGAAAGAGACGTACAACATGAACAAATTGGCCAATTTATACATCAAAGAAGTGGTGTCTTGTCACAGTGTACCAATTTCGATCATATCTGATAGGGATAGTCGATTTACCTCAAGATTTTGGCAATCCTTACATGAAGCCATGGGTACTCGACTAGACATGAGCACGGCATATCACCCACAAACGGACAGCCAGAGTGAGAGAACCATTCAGACTCTGGAAGATTTATTAAGAGCATGTGTGATTGATTTTGGCGGAAATTGGGATACTCACCTACCATTAGCTGAATTTTCGTACAATAATAGTTATCACACTAGCATTAGAGCCGCTCCATTGAAGCACTGTATGGAAAGAAATGTCGTTCGCCTCTATGTTGGGCGGACATTGGTGAAAGACAATTAACAGGACTAGAGATTATACAAGAGATAACAGACAAGATTGTTCAAATCAGAAAAAGACTTGAGGTCGCCAATAGTCGACAAAAGAGTTACGCAAATAACCAAAGAAAACCATTGGAATTTATGGTCGGTGACAGAGTATTCTTAAAGGTATCTCCATGGAAGGGCATTGTGAGATTTGGTAAGAAAGGGAAGCTTAGCCCTCGATTTAGAGGACCATTTAAAATCATAGAACGATTGGGAAGGTTGCATACAGGCTCAAACTACCAAAGGAACTTGGAAATATGCACAATGTGTTCCAAGTGTCTAATTTAAGGAAATTCATGACGGATGAATCCCTAGTTATTCCACCAGACGAAGTTTGAATCGACGATAAACTTCACTTTGTCGAGGAACCAATAGAAGTTTTGGATTGGAAAATCTAGAAACTCAGGCAGAGTCAAATTAAATTAGTTAAAGTCCAATGGAACTCTAGAAGAGGGCCTGAATTTACTTGGGAACGTCAGGACCAAATGCAACGAAAGTACCCTCATCGGTTTAAATTCAGACCTGATGCAGATTCAACAACATAAAAAAATTTCGGGACGAAATTTCTTAAACGAGGGGAGACTATAACACCCGGTCAAACCAGGTCAATGCCTGAAACTATTCTAATAATAAATTTACGATTATTTAATTTATTATACTTGGTTAATTTAAGATCCCTCGTATTAACGACTTTAACGAACCTTGAGATCGGTTAATCGTAACGTTAGAGAATAATAATAATAATAATATACATAATAATACTAATAATAATAATTGTAATAATATTAAGTAAATTAATAATAATAATTATTGGTAATTATTGGGAGTGTATGCATGGATGACAACTTGTCATCCATGAGTCTACAAAGACCCTATTTTAACCTAACCATCATCACCACCTCTTCACATCCTCATTCTCCATTTCCCCACACCACCAGCACACCCATCAGTCACCTCCTCCACCAAGACCACCACCATCGTCGCCTGCTCTCGCCGCTGTCGCCGCCTCCACCGCAGCCGCCAGCCACCACCGCACCCGAAACCCTTGTTGCGCGCCCCTACCCCGGCCGCGACCATTACCTCCATCACCACCAACCATCACCTCCATCACCACCAACCGTCACCTCCATCACCACCATCACCATCAACCGCCGCTGCCGCCACGATCACCATCACCACCACCCGCCGTTACCACAACCATCACCACCCCCGCAACCATCACTATCAACTATCACAACCCCCGCGACCGACAACCCCCCCTCTCTCTCGGCCACTGCAACCCCACCACCACCTTTAGAAACTTTCACCTATTCCTCTCTCAAAAGTAGAACCTGAAGTGATTATCGAGAGTCGAAGATTGTGCTTGCATGTGTGTGGTTACAACTCTCTAGTTACTCAAGGTATTGTATTGGTTTGCTAGTATTTGTTCATGCATGGTGATCAAGATGAAAAATGTTGATAAACCCTAGTTCACCCAAATAGATGTTATATGAAAGTTGTTATTTTGATGATTATGGGTTGAAAAATATGTTTGAAAGGAACTAACAAATTCTTAAATATGTGTCGGTAATGGTTTAGTTTGATAAAATCATGTTATTTGGAGAATTTGGGTTTGTAGGAATGTATATTTATGTATATATATGTCGTATGTGTATTTATCTGCATACACATGGAAGATTTGGTAGATCATGATCTTTAAGAAATGATAGTTAGGGATGGATGAATGATGATGAATATGACACCATAAGGGAAGATGAAAATAAAATAAAGGATATGATAGCTTAAGACAAAGTGAAAGGATCAATAAAAAAATGTTAAGTACTTGGACACATTATAATGTTTCAATTAAAAATAAGGCTTGACGAGCAATGAATCAAGGACAAGGACTAAGATCTAGACCGTATATGGGACTAGCGGGACAATACGACAAAAGGACATGATTAGAACGACAAATATAGACTTTAGACTTTCAAAAATAATAATAATAAAGTGAACAAAAAATTAATATATATATATATATATACACACACATTATTTACAATGACCTCTAATAAATAGATTTTAAAATAAATAGATTTCATAAAAATAAATATCAAATATATTTTTATTGATAAAATAATCCCAATGACTATAAAATTGGTTTTATAAAAAAAACTTTATATAAAAATTCACTATTTATCAAATAGTAGGTAAAATTATTATTTAACCAAGTCAACTAGAAATATATAATACAAGATAGAAAAAGTTAAGACTTTGTAACTTTAGACTAATTAGTTAAGAAATATAATAAATAAACATAAGATAAACATGATAGTGATTAAGTAATAGACATCAAGTATACGTTAGGGTTAGATCTTAGTTTATAGGACGAATGTGTTATAATTCGTATATTTTTCTATGGAAAATAAATAAACTATTATAGAAATTGATCAAAACATTTTTAATATAATAAAGACATTTTATTCTTAAAAAAATCACCAAATAAGTTGGGTGAAAAATATTCTCATAAGCATGAATTATCATATATAGACCAAGATGCATATATTTAGGGTTCGATAGATCAAGAGCATAACATATTGAATTTACCCTTAATCGCATTTAAGGTGAGTCCTTTGGCCCAATTTTTAAATATTGTACTTATTTTAACTATTTTTGGGGGAAAAGCATGAAAAACTATATTCCAATGTATATGATGGGTAAAACGGATTAATATATGTTATGATGGTATAAGTTGGGTCAATAGTATAGATGTATACTATTGAGCCCCTAAATCCTCCCATAATCATTAACCTCGGGGAGGCCACATACTATATTGGTAGATCTATCAGGTTAGAATGGCCCGCTCTCGCGACCAGTCGCACTGGTCAGGTTGTTGCGAGGGAATTTATATGTTTGGACTGTTGAGGGGCAACGACGTGTTTCTTGGTTTGATTATGGACTTATGACCTGAATTAGTCATAGTACCTAGCTAGTCTATGTTGAGTATATTATATCTCGTTACATCATATTATTTTGAAACCGATTGTTATAAGACTGGAAACCCCGATCGCTCACCAACTTTATGTTGACTTTATTACCCTTCATGCTTTTCAGGGTCATAGATAAGATTCGTGTGGAATTTCTGAACTAAGTCTTTGGAAGGTCATACGTATCAAATGCCTTTAACTAGTATTAAATTAATGAATAAAAAACAATGTATTTCATCTAATCTCTAGTTGTACAACTTGAAAATTGATAATATACTGTCATGAGTTTATTTAGAACGTTTAATATATGGTTTTACGTAACCGACGGCATTATTAATCATGTTTGACCATAATTGTTGGATTAACTCCAACTTCCTTTAACACCATGTTTCGTGACCTTCCGCTGCGATTCTCGGGGTGTGACAGCCTCAACTCTTTATACACCTTCTCTTGAATCCTATCGGCTAACCTTGTAGCTTGTCTGTGTTGGCTTGGGTTGATAAGTGAAAGGTCAATCAGATATGTGCTCTCATAGAACCTCAGGTTGGAGAAGTTGAAGATTTCCTATTGCCCCTAAGTTCTTAAGATCACAAGAGCTCTCCTATCAGCATCATACCTCCATCCCATGATTGGGCTCTCAAAGTGATGAGATGGAGTAGTCATAGCATTGTGTATACCCTCCTCAAACAGGTTTTGAATAAGTGAGTCCACATTAATATGAACTTGAGGATGTTGCTAGGTATGGACAATTGCAAGTGAGGGTGGTGAATCCTTAATGCCCATACCCTGTAAAGAACTCGCAGGTTCTATGATTGCTTTGACTTTTCCACCTTTTCGGTAGCATCACCCTCTTGCATAGGTGATCTAGGGGTTAGGTCTATTACATCCACAAGTTCTTGTGTGCTTGGTTGAGCTCTTCTTAAAAGTATTGCAACTAGTTTCTCTTTAAGATAGAAATCTCAAGTTGTAGATCATTGACCCTTTTTTGTAAGGTAGACACCTAAGATTCCAAGTGACTAACCTTGGAGACTAAATAGTTGCATGTTTTAGTCAGATTTTGCACCTTTAGCCTTATGTTCCTCTCATCTTCATCGGAAGAATCATGGAGGGATGAGTGAATTGGACCAAAGTCCTCTTCCTCACCACCAGTACAGGGTTCTTGGCTGCTAGATTTTCCCTGCACACAGATAACATCAGGTGATGTGTTAATGGGCTGAGTTGCCATGGTTGAGGTCTTAATGATGTAATCACTTTCAGGAGTGAGAGCCTCTTCCATCTGGACCTCCTGAACACGTTCAAGGAGATCCATCTCAGTGATGGGTGAATGATGTGGGCTAGACAAGGAAGAGACATGAGTACTCATCTCTTTGAGTAGGGGAGGAGAAGAGAGACTCATGGTACTCACTGAATCCCATGTCTTCATCATCATAGAATTCATGGTTTGGTATTGGTTGCTTTAGATTTAGGGGATGGGGATGGTTACCTTCCCTGAAGGTTGTTCACTAGAGTTTTGAGTGAAGGCTTAAGGTTGTTGGGCTTATGAGCTCATCAGGCTGAGCATGAGGAACCTCAACACTGATGATTGGTGAGATGGGAGTGGGTTGCTCCTCAAGAGAAGTGGGAGTTTTAGTGTCCACTTCTTTCTGTAAGGTTGGTGATGTGGGGGCCTTCACAAGTTGAGTAGCTTGTGTAGGGGTTCATTTGTATTTTGTGTAGTAGGTGATGGTTATTTGTGGCTACATGAGTGGTTGAGAAGTAGAAGGTGTGGGTTCAACACTAGCTGGTGCTTCTAGGTTGTCACCTTGAGAAATGAGCTCTAACATATTGACGACTAGGGCTGTTTCTGCCCCTGAGAAGCCAATAGTTGGCTTCTTCATAGTTTTGAAGATGTTGGGCTTCATCTGTCCCAATTTAAAACTTTACCTGTTCCTCTTAACTGTGAGCCCAGTTCACAGTTGAGTATATGCTGGACATATCTAGGGTACATGTTATATTCTAAGGAGTCTAAGTTTGTAAGTAAGTTAGTGTACATAAATTATGAGTACCTGAACTTGACCCCCTGAACCATTCCATGAACTATGAAGGAGAGATCCTTAGGAATCTGGTCCCATCCTCCATGCTTGTTGGATAAACTTGCAGGACCGTTGAAGGGTATGCACTTACAACACAACAACGCAATGAGGAGAGTTGCTTAGAACACTTAACTGATCAAATAGGGAACTGGTCAACTTTAGTGAAAGATGCTAAGAACACAAGTAAGAATGAGACAGAACAAGATTGCAAACAACACAAGTAATTGATTTTCAAGAATGTTGTATATTGCTTCTCAAGTTCTATTACAAATGTTACAAAGCATAAAGGAAAGTTACAAGTACTTGATATACATATACTACATCCTACAGCCGGCCATACTTTGAAGGCCAGCTGGATACACATGACTAGACAACTACAAAAACAAATGTAGAGTCAAATGGTAGATTTCCCTTTTGACTAGTGACTATGACATGCCATAGCTCACATCCTAATATATTACAAAAAGGATAAAAGTACATAAAGTAGAAAGCACAGACTCAAGACCTCAAGGTACAGTTACCAAAACAATGGACCTTTTCACCAACTCATGTAAGTTGGTGACTTTACAAAGTTGCAGCGGAAAGGTGGTCCAACTTTATGGTAAAGTACATCAGATAAAGGCATATCTTCAAAAGTCTTCGGAAGAAATCTGTCTTCACTCTATGGCTTCGGAAGACTTTGTCTTTAAAGCTTCGAAACCTTTGGCTTCGGAACATGTTGGTCTTGGCTTCGGAAGATTTTACACTTAGAATATTTCTAGTGCATGATGTAAAACTTCCGAAGCATTTCTACTTCTGTTCTTCAGTGCATGCATGTAGAGAGACTTTGAATGTTTTGGCTACATCAGACTTATAGGAATCCTTACAAACTCCCCCTAGGCTGATGCTGCCAAAACATTTGAAGATCTTTAGCTGTTGACAGTTCTCATAATGATGATGACCATGCCCTTCTTCATTAGATGGTCAGGATCACTCAGACTCTCATAATATCTTCTCATTTCAAAGAGATCATGCAAAGGTAGGTTGAATAAGTCTTGCCATGTGTAGACATTTTCAACACCTTGATCTCTGATAACATGCCATCTCTCTGGATTAGTTGTGAAGGTCCAGGATAAGATGGGTCTCTCAGCTGCAAGAGGAGCCACTTGAATTGGAGTTGATTGGGTTGCTTCTTCATGTACTTCCTCAGGTTGATCTGACTCAGCCTGAGGTGTAGAGGTGGATGATTCAGGCTTCTTCTTCTTTGACTTTGGTTTGGAATCCATCCTCTTCTTCCTCTTAGAAGACTTTAACTGAGAAGACTGGTCTGCAGCACCTTGTTGATCAGTCTTGTCTTGCTCAGTTGGGTGTTCCTCCCTCACAGGTTCAAAAGGAGAGGGAGTTTGACCCTGCTGTGGATTAGAAGATGAAGCTTGCTGAGGCTCAGCTGGAGGTTCAGGTTGTGTTGTCTCAAATTGTTCAACCTTAACCTCCACTTCAGGTGGAGCTTGACTTGGACGAGAGTGTAAGTCAATCAGCTCTCCACTCTTGATCTTCTGCTTGATTACCCTAATATGCTCATCCATTGTGGATAGAGACATAGGGCCAAGTCTCCTTCTGGAGAATCCATACAGCTTCAAGAAGCTCATCATCCTTTGTCTGTCAGCAGACTTCTTCATACTCTTTTGGATGATGGCTCTTGACTTTGCAGCGTCTTCCCTCATCTTTCTCTTTGTTGCCTTTTGTTCTTTGAGCACTTAAAGTTCAAGCTGTTTAAGATACTCAAACTCAATGTACTCAAAGGACAAGGGAAGAAGTGCAGATGCCTGGTAGAGACCTGTGGCACTCAGGTAGTTGATCATGTTTTGCTTATCTGTTTCTTTGTCTACCTGAGGTTCTTGTGTAGTTGCCACAACCACTTGCACATGGCTTTCTTAAAGTGGGGAGAGAGTAGGAACATGCTTGTATAACCTTTTATGTCTTTTATCCTCTTTGAATTGGAGAATTAGCCTTGCATCCTCTGCTTCCTTCATCTCTCTTGACACTTCCATGTCAGTCAGTTCATTTAATTCCTCTAAGGGGAGAGATATAGTCTCATATATGTCATAGTTCCTGGTCTGCAGATAAGTAATCCTAACTGCTCTCAACTCATCATTTTGAGTGTTTGGTCTGGGGGCAGCCCTGATTGCAGCTTGCATAAAACCTGAAGACCCAGAGGAACTTTCTCCTCTTAGCTTCCTCTTCCTCTCTCTCTCTCCTCCTCAATCTCCTCAGGAGTTAAAATCCTTTTCCCTTTGTCACCCACAGACCTTTGTGACACAGGGTGGAGAGAGCTTTGGTTTTTATTGTTTGGTGTAGCATCCAAGCTCTGGCTAGAGAGAGGTTGTGAGACACCTTCACCAGTAGGTGTTTCACTGAGGGAATGAATTTCTGAAGCAGTTGTTGGTGTGATAGGGCTCTCAGGCTCTATCACTGGGCCTTCAGCCAAAGTTTTCCCTTTGAAGCTAATCTCAGGGTCTGCCTCAACATCCAGTTGACCAATACCTGATTGCCTTTGTCTCCTTCTAAGACTGAACTCTTCAGTAATTCTGTCTTAAATCCTGAGTGCTAACCTGTTAGCTTGTCTAGATTGACTTGGGTTGACAAGTGGCATGTTGATCAGGTCAAGACCTTCATAGTAGTTCAAGGTCTGAAAATTGAACACCTCTTGCTGCCCTTGAACTCTTTGAAGAATGAGGGCTCTTCTATCAGCATCATACCTTCACCTAATAATGTAGTTTGAAGTTCCTTGTGGTGGGGATGATATAGCATGTGGAATGCCTTCCTCAAAGAGACTCCTAATGACAAAGTCTATAATGTCCATATCAATGTGAACTTGAGGAAGTTGCTGAGTATGCACAATTGCAAGTGAGGATGGTGAGTCCTCAATGTCCATACTCCCTGAAGAACTCCCAGGTTCTATGACTGTAATGACTTTCTCCTCCTTTTTGGTAGCATCACCCTCTTGCATAGGTGAACTAGGAGTTAGATCAATCACATTCACAGGTTTTTGTGTTACTGGTTGAGCTCTCCTTAAAGGTCTCCCAGCTAGTTTTTCCCTGAGATAAGATATCTCAAGTTGCTGATCATTGACCCTATTATGCAGGGTAGTCACCTGAGATTCAAGGTGACTAACCTTAGAGACTAAATAGGAGCATGTTTTTGACAGTTTTTGCACCTTTAGTCTCAAATTCCCCTCATCTTTATAAGAAGAATCATTGGGGGATGAGATGATTGGACCAAAGTCCTCTCTCTCACCACCAGCTTCAAGTTCTTGGCTGCTGGATTTCCTCTGCACATTGACAGTCTCAGTTGAGGTGTCAATAGGTTGAGTTCCATGGTTTAGGTCTTAATGATGTAATCACTTGCAGAAGTGAGAGCCTCTTCTATATGGACCTCCTGAACATGGTCAGGGAGATCCACCTCAGTGATAGGTGACTGATGTGGGCTAGACAAAGGAGACTCAGGAGTAATCATCTCTTTTTGAGTAGGGGAAGAGTAGAGAGACTCCTTTTTGGTAGCATCACCCTCTTCATTAGCATAGAATGAGAGGTTGGGAATGGGTTGATTTAAGTCTAATGGCTGGGGATGGTAACTGTCCCCTAAAGGTTGTTCACTTGAGTGTTGAGACTCAGAGTGAAGGCTTAAGGCAGTTGGGCTTATGAGCTCATCAGGGTGAGCATGAGGAACCTCACCATTGATTCTTGAAGAGATGGGAGTAGTTGGATAGAGCTAAGAAATGGAAAATCTTTGAGAAACTTTCATCTTTCTCAGAGCTTAACAGAGCAACCTGGTTGTGTTGCCTGTGAAGTTGCATGGAGGAATCTGGGTTGTTTTTGCGGTTTAGGTTGGCCATTTGAGAAGCTTAAGGATGAAGGAAGATGAAGAACAAAGGCAGTTTGAGAGAATTTAGGTTTAAGGAATAATGTAATTGAAGAGATAGTGAAAGAGGGGGGAACCGTTGGGTATTTATGTGAAAAGGATTTGAGACAAAGTTAATGAAAGAGGATATACTTTGAAATCCGGGCGTCGGTCCCACCTCTGAAAAGTAGTTTACTTTTGCCCAAAAAGTAGTTTTCTTGGAAGTCGAGAAATCTTCTGAAGGTTATTTGCTTCGGAAGTTCTGAAGGAAATGCTTCCGAAGGCAAATTGGCTTCGGCAGATATTTCAAAGGTTTTTGAGAATTTTGCTTCGGAAGAGAATTAACACTCAGAGATTTTTATTCTAAGGAGAATAAAAACTTCCGAAGGTAAATTGCTTTCGGAAGAAACTTGTTCTTTGAAAACATAAGAGTACTTAAGTTGATTTAAAGCTTCGGAAGATATTTTAGAGATTTCTTCCAATTACTGAAGTAGCTATTTGTTTACTAAGACATAAATTTCTTCCAATTACTGATTTAAATAATATGATTAAGTTTTAAGAAAAACTATTCAAAGTTTATCATCCCAATAGTTGATACAAGTATTTAAATCTCTGTTAATCAAAAGCTTTGGTAAACAGATCAGCATATTGTTCATTTGTATTAACTTTGAATAGTTTGATTAATCTATTTTTCAAAGTTATCTCTAATCAAATGATACATGATATTGATATGCTTTGTCCTTGAGTGCTGCACAAGATTTTCCGTGATTAAGATAGCACTGTTGTTGTCTATGTGGATGGGAGTCTCCTTGAAGTTGAATCCATAGTCCAGCATCTGATTTTGAATCCAAAGCACTTGAGCACAACAGCTTGCAACAGCAATGTATTCAGCCTCAACAGTTGATGTAGACACACATGATTGTTTCTTACATTGCCAAGAGACTACTCTTCCACCAAGAAATTGACATCCCCCTGATGTAGACTTCGCAGTCATGTTGCAACCACCATAGTCACTATCTGTATAAGCATACATATTAAAGTCTGAATTCTTGGGATACCAAAGGCCATGTGATGGAGCACCTTTGAGATATCTTAAAATTCTTTTAACAGTAACCAGGTGTGACATCTTGGGGTTGGCTTGATATCTTCCACAAATGCATGTAGCAAACATGATATCTGGCCTGCTAGTTGTGAGGTACATAAGTGACCCAATCATTGCCCTGTAGAGATACTCATCAACACACTCCCCCTCAAGATCAGGCCCAAGGGAGTGATTTATGGCTATGGGTGTCTTAGCAACCTTACAATCAGTCATGTTGAACCTTTTTAGTATGTCTTGTACATACTTTGACTGACTTATGAAGATGCCATTGTCAACTTGCTTCACTTGAAAACCTAGAAAGAAATTGAGTTCCCCTAGGCACTCATTTCAAACCTGTCCTTCATCAGCTTCTCAAAGTCTTTGCGGAGCTTTGGATTAGTTGACCCAAAGATAATGTCATCTACATATACTTGAACTAGCATTATGTAATTTCCTGTTCCTTTGATGAAGAGAGTTCCATCTATAGTACCCCTTTTGTAGCCATGCTGACAGAGATATTAAGATAGAGTCTCATACCACTTCCTTGGTGCTTGGTGCAGCCCATAAAGAGCTTTATCAAGCCTGCAGACATAACTAGGATGATCAGGATCTGCAAACCCAGGTGGTTGTCTGACATACACCTCTTCATCAATCACCCCATAAAGAAAAGCACACTTGACATCAAGTTGGTAGACCTTGAAGTTCTTGGATGCAGCAAAAGCTAGGAATATCCTAACAGCTTCAAGTCTTGCTATAGGAGCGAAAACATCTGTATAGTCAATTCCTTCTTCTTGAGTATACCCTTGAACAACTAGACTTGCCTTGTTTTTGATGACAAGTCCTCTATCATCCTTCTTATTCCTGAAAACCCATTTGGTTCCTATGGTAGTCTTCCCTTGAGGAAGAGGACATAGGTTCCAAACTTTTTACCTTTTGAATTGAAGCAGCTCCTCTTGCATAGCTTCAACCCAACTTCCATCCTTTAGAGCCTCATTAATTTTCTTGGCTCTATCTGAGACGAGAAACAAGAGTGAAGACAAACATTTGCTTCATGGGTTTGTCCACTTGTTCTCACCCCTGAATCAACATCTCCAATGATGTTTGTGGTAGGATGAGACTTGTGGATCCTTAGCTGAGGGATCACAGCAAGTTGCTTAGACAGATCTAAATTTGAGATATTCTGATCTGGCAAGGAAGATTCACCCTCCACATCATCACACTTATCAAGACTGACTTGATCAAATTAGTGTGTGACATCATTGATGTTGTCTTCAATGGAGTGGTTATCAGCATCAAGAAATTCCTGATCACTTTCACCACCAGCATTTTCTCCAACATTTGAAGCTCCTTCCTCTGAGTGTTTTGCCTTTAAGCTATAATTTGAAGGCACCCCAGAAGTATCAGCAGGATTTGTCAATGATGTGTTGGTAGAAGCTTCATTTGCAGGATTGGTTACTACTGGAGCTGAAGATGTGTAACTTGAAGGTCTTCTTAGCTCAAATCTTGGGTCAGGATCACCTGTAGGTAGTATATCTGTGGACCCTGAAACATTCTCACAAGATTTGTTAAAACAGTTGGTAACTAAATCAAGATCAAATAGACAATCCGGACCAGAACCTTTCATACTGGGAGTGTGCTCATTGAAAGTCACATTGGCTGACTCCTCAACTACTCTAGTTCTGAGATTGTATACTCTATAAGCTTTAGCTTGAGAAGAGTATCTAATAAAGTGTCCATCATCTGATTTCTTAGCAAACTTGGCAATTTGATCTTTTGTATTCAAGATGGTGCAAGGACATCCAAATGACCTGAGAAAACCAATGAAGGGTTTTCTCTTGTGCCAAAGTTCATAAGGAGTCTTACCATGTGTCTTAACCACTAAAACTCTGTTTTGCACATAGCAAGCAGTGTTCACTGCCTCTGCCCAGAAGGTGATCGGCAGTTTAGAGTCAGACAACATAGTTCTTGCAGCTTCAATTAGTGTCCTGTTTCTCCTTTCAGCAACACTATTTTGCTGAGGAGTCCTGGGAGCACTATATTGTCTTGTAATACCTTTTTCATCATAAAATGTATCAAGGATTTAATTCTTGAATTCAGTTCCTTGATCACATCTTATGGTTTTGACCTTATGATCATATTGATTCTCAATCTTTAAGATGAAATTCGTTAGAATCTCAGGGGTCTCATCCTTAGTTCTAAGAAAGAAGACCCAAGTGAATCTTGTAAAGTCATCTGTTATAACCAAATAATAAGAGGTCCTTCCTAGACTCATTACACTGATGGGGCCAAATAGATCCATATATAATAAGTGTAGGGGATTAATGATGTAATTTGTTTCCTTTGGCTTGTGAGATACCTTGTGTTGCTTCCCTTTCAGGTATGCAACACAGTGGTCATCAGTTGTAAACTCTTTCTTTGGTATTCCAGTTACCAAATCATTCTTAATTAGTTTATTCATGTTTTTAAAGTTTACATGGCATATTATTTTATGCCATAGAAAAGATTCATCATTATTTGCTTTAGATAGAAAGCATGAAACTTCTACTGAGGGATATGTTTCTTGCAAATTCATCTTGTACATGTTTCCTTTCCCGGGGGCTTTGAGCAGGATATGTTCATGAGGAATGACCGCCCCGGGCCTAAGAACAATGCACTCATGCTCAGTGAAGAGCATGTTATGACTCTGATCACAAAATTGGGATACAATCAGAAGATTATACCCAAGCTCCTTGACAAAGTTTACCTTCTCAATGCTGAGCTTACCATTTGTGACTTTGCTCCTTCCTGTAATGTAACCTCTTGCATCTCCTCCAAAAGCAACTGGTCCTCCATCAATTCTTTCAAACTTTTGGAGTAGTGACCTATTGCCTGTCATGTGCCTGGAACAGTCACTGTCAATGATCCATATATTTTTGTTTGTCTTGAGCTGTTCCTGCACAAAAGAGATGGTTAGTTATATTTGGAAACCCAAGCCTCATTGATCTTGGGCTCATCAAAAGAAGTTGAAGACAATGTAATAGTAATTGATCATATAGTCATGCTAGAAGGATCATTTGCTGATGTTGATGAAGAACTCCCAGCCACTTGGTCCTTCTTTGACTTCCACACCACCTTTGGAAGCTTAGACTTGACCTTCAATACTTCGGAAGTTTTGATGACTTTGGAAGCTTTGATGACTGAACCTTCGGAAGAACTTGCTTTCACTGCAGCAGGCTTCAGTGCTTCGGAAGTATTCCTTTCTTTCGAGACCAAAATTTCTTCCGAAGGCAAGTTTCCACTTGTCTTCTTCTTTATTTTGGAGCTTCCGAAGGAAATAGATTTTCCTTCCGAAGCTTGCTTCTTCTTTTCCAAACTCTTAGAAGTTTCTTTCTTGGTAATGTGGAGTGTACTCTTTGGATTGTAAACACAATTCTTAGCAAGATGAAAAGTACTCCCACTGATAACACAGTCCATTTTCTTCCTTCTAGGAGTTTTCTTTTGTGAACAAGGCTGACTTTGATCACTTTCCTTCTCCATCTTCATCTTTGCAGATGCTGTGGCAATTCTTATGGGGATAGAACTACCCTTGGAGCTGGATGGTTCATGTTGTACAGCAGTGGTGCACAACTGATCAGCCTTCTTCTTGATGATGGGATGACTTGGACATGAACCAGAACTCTTGTTGATGGAGTTCAAGTTGGTATCTTCAGCCTTCACCACTTCAAATCCTGCTGAGATGAAGACTTGTTTCTATGTAAAATTGAAGGTGGCCTTGATCTCTTGAGCCTTTTTGGACTTTCTTTTGGCCTTCCTGATCAAGTTCTTTCTCCTTGACTTGGTCATCCCAATAGCTTTGCTCTCCTCAGAGGGATGGTGACCCTTCTTAGAATGCTCTTCTTCACTCTTCTAAGAGCCATTCTCCACCATCTCCTCTTCATCCTCTTCAGTCACAAAATCTATGAGGGGAAGCTCATCTTCACAAGTTCCACACCTAGGAGATCTTACAGACAAGATTGTGTATGGAAGAGCTATCTCACAAGATCCCAGTCCCTGCTTATTTTGATAACAAACTTTTGCATGTAAGGATGAGGATATTATGTTCTTGAAGGTCTCTTCTTCAAGAACACATTTTTCTGCCTTGGCTTTGCTGAACACAAGCTCAGCCTGGCATCCATTTAGCTTAGTAATGAGGTCTTTGATCTGAGTCATGTAGTTTGTATGCTCATGTTTAAGAGTTGAAATGATTTTCTCTAAGTCCTCTATCTTTAGTTTATAATTATTTTCAGCTCTTTTAAAATCAGCTTTTAAGATATTTAATGACTCAGGATCAAATCTCATTTCTAAGCTATAGGACATGTATCTATTGACTTTAGCAATGCATTCAGGAGTACAAAGATGTTCCAATACCTTGGCTTCATCGTGCTCTGCCATGAGTGCTTGGTTTGGAGATGCATCTTCTACCTGAAAGCTCCAGTCAAAGCCTGCTTCTTCAACAGCAACTACAGCTTGCTGCTTTGGCTTCTTATTCTGGGGGACTTTCTCAGTGTAGTTTGGTTTGGTTAGTGCTTGGCCACCATTTGTCCTTGGTGCCTTACACTCCCTTGCAAAGTGTCCCATCTGGTTACAGTTGTAACACTCTACTTTGCTTTTATCCAGCCCAAACTTTCCACTGGCTGCATTGCTTGGAAACTTTCTCCCTGTCCTCTTGTAGAACTTCTTAGCTCTGTGAGTGAGAAGAGCCATCTGCTGGACTATCTCCATGTACTCCAGATCATTTGGACGGATACAATCCAAATCTTCAAGGGTGAAGAGAAAGTTGCCTCTGGTTTTATCAGTAGAGACAAAAGCATGAGAAGAACTTGTCTCTTGGAAAGGACTTCCTTGAGTGTAGCTTTCCCTTGGAGTCTCTAGGAAGGTGATGAAGGGCCCTTTTGTGAGTTGTCAGGGTAGCATATAAGATGATGTTGTGGCTCAATGCTTTCCCTTTCAACCACATAGAGGTCTGAACTCAGTTGATTGCTGGAGTTACCAGATGAGTTTTGCATGTTCATCTTCATCTGGTAGCCACTGAGAATACCATACAACTCTGTAAGAGTATGTTAGGACCTGGTATTTGAACGAAATACCGAATGATTAACGTGTAAACCAAACCAAATAGTGCGGAATCCTATTTGATTGGCGATCCAATCAGTGAGAACGCACGTAGAATCAATAAAGTATTGAATCAAACGTTTGAATCGATTGGGAATCGATCTACAGCATTCTATGAACTTGGAGTATGAACTTGGAGGCTTCTGGACGGCTAGGGTACGTCTGGAGTCGAAATAGAATGAATGCTTACGTTTTTCCACGAATTTGGTTGTATTTATAGGTTAGTATTGTTCATTCGTGCGACTGAACCATTAGTATGGTTCAGTCGTGCGATTGAACCATGCGGTTGATCCATCCGCACGACTGAGTGTTCAGCCGTGCGACTGAGCCAATATTATGTTACAATCATACGACTGATCCAGTCTCCTGGTTCAGTCGTGCGACTGAGTCATTCGTATGGAGTTATTCATGCGTATGGTCCATTCGTATGGGCCATTCGCATGAGAACTTCATTTTGTTAAGTTTGAATGTATTAATTAATATAACATTATGTGTAACAATTCAAACAATCACAAACCTATTTAACCAATTCAATATCGACTCATTAATGAAATATTAAACTTTATAAATCACAAACAACCAATATCATTTCATTAACATTCCAAACATTACATCAGAATCAGACAAACAAGATCTATTACATTCATATCATGATCTAGGTACTTACATGTATCAACAAACTCCCCCTTGGACCTAGATCTCTCTAATGTCTTGTTTTCTGCATCACCTCTCATACTTTTTGTACCTATCCTCTTTTGTGACTCCTGCGTGAATCTCAAACGCAAAACAGAGTCTTATGACGTTCTGGAACTGGAGGGCTTGTACTATATCCTGCGTGTCATAGAACAGTGGCCACTTGTATAGAGTGTAGACATCATTTGCTGACAAGTTGGTAAGCCATATTGGGTCAAATACCCTGATAGTATCCATTTTGCCCTCTTTATTTAGCACTATGACCGCTTCTCCTGTTCTCCAATCGTAGTACCACCATTTAAAGTGTGGAGTGAAGTCCTGTGGCATTTCCCTGAGCGGGATTCTTGACATCGTGCGCGGAGGACTCCACTTCAGTACTATCTTTGGCTTTCCAGTAATGGCATCAACTTCAGACCTTCTGATGTACCTTGTAGGCTGTTGGGGTCTGAAGTTAACCCACCTGGTGTGGTACTCCTTCCTTAGGGCAGCCTCAAACCAGCCTGACATCTTTCTTGGGTCAGCATACAACAGCTTCAGTTTGGCCAGCTGGTTGAGCTCAAAACCTGGTAGAGTCTTTAGATCATGTGGGAATCTAAAGTACTCTATGCCCTTCTCCCTCTTAACTACATAGACGTTTAGGTCCTCAAAATATGCCCATGCTATAATCCTGCCCGACACCTTATGATGTTTCTTGACTCTGTAGAGTTTCTGTAGACATTCTGTTTAGGTGCAGCGCGTTGGGCTCGAACTTCTTCAAAACAAGCAGCCCATTCAGCCTTTCGGATGTCAACATCATCGTTTGAGGCTTGGGCCGTTCCCTCTGTCTTCTCTGACTCCTGCTCCATCTTATCTAACACCTCAAACGTATCACTAACAAGGGATTCACCCAGATTGGGGACCATATTTCCCTCATTGTCAGGATACTAAGGGTAGTGCTCTGCAGTGACATCTTCTATCTCTATTTCATCAACGTCGTTGAGCTCTTCGTCACTTGTAGAGTCACATGTTGGAGCATCCTTTACAATCTCATCGGGATTTAGCTTGAAGATCTCAGCTAGTTGCTCATTTGATAGATCGTGAATTATTTCCCCTTCTTCAGGGGTATAACTCATCGACCTCCTGACGATCCCTTGCAGATCAAGAATCATAGTTAACTGAGTCTTGACCTGCTGAATGGGAGCAACATCGAATTCATCCCTTTGATAGTTTGGATCTGTTTGATTTAAACATGCAATACATCAACCATTAGTTAATAATCAAAGCAGAAATGCATTAATCTTAATATAAACATCGAATACATAAGTTTAAATACATGATTCAAATACAAAAATAATCAAATACATAGACATCTAATCATTACTTTTGTCTTGGATCACTGGATCATCGCTTGGTGGAGCAGAGGAGGAAGCTCGTTGGTCTTGGTTCTTCTTAGATCTCCTTTCCTGACCTTGAGCAGAGGCAGATGCAGCTGCATCTCCTCCTTCTTCATCATCATCCAAATTCCTCTCCTCTATCCTCTCTTCCTCAACCCCTTCATCATCATCAGTCTCATCATCATCGTCCTCTTCATCATCCTCATCATCATCATCACCATCATCACCATCTCCCTCTTTAATCTTCAGTGGCTCATCTTTAGATCCCTTAAGCTTTAGCATGATGGTCTTCTTAGCCTCCTCCAACTCCTCAATCTTCTTAGCAGATGTGACACTGTGCTCTTGGAGTTGGGCGATCTCTTGGCTCTGAGCAGCCATTTGTTGGGCCTGCTCCTCGATCAACCGAGCCTGCTCCGAGATCTGCTGAGACTGCGCCGCAGTAAGATCTGTCAGGTGACGGATCTGCGCTGTCTTCTTTTCATCAGCAGCTAACAACCGCATCACCATCCGGTTCAACGCTGAGAGCTGTTCCTCTACCCCAATTGGAGGTAGAGGTGATCCGTATATATGTGAGGGATGTGAAGAGGGTCTTGCTTGGTGGCTAGTAGTGGTGGTGGTGGCTGTGGTGAAGATTGGGTTGGGTCTGTGAGATAGTGGAGGTGATGTAGGAGTGAAAGATATGGTGGTGGTTGGCATATGTACAGTGGTGGGAGGTGTGGTGGTGGTAGTGGTAGCTGAGGTGGCTGTGGTGGTGGATGGTGTGGTTGTAGGGGTGGTAGTGGTGGTGGTAGCTGTGGTGGTCACGAAGGTGAGTCTTCTCTTCTTCTTCTTCTGGCCGTGGGGCTGAGCCATCCTTTTATTCCTCGATCCAGTCGAGGTGGATGCTCCCCCTAGAACACGGCTAGATGGCTCAGGAGCATAGTTAGGATCCGTAGCTGTCTCTCCCAAATCCCTGGGGCGTTCACCAACCGCCCGGAGTCCATGCTCTGTGGGAACAACCTTGCTTCCCACAGTCCTCGTCAAAGGCTCCTCATCAGACTCGTCTTCCTCCTCACCAGGTATGAAATCCTGGTGGAATCCTGCTGACTCTGCTATGTCTCCTGTGGGGCAAGATACTGGAGGTACAACGTCTGTAGATGTGCCCCTCGGTGGAATGGGCATGTCATCTCCAACATCCCTGCTGTCATCATCATATGAATCATGTGTAGGTAGGGCAATCTGCTCCACATCAGAATCTCTGTCGTCGTGGCGCCACTTCCTCCTGGCTGGCACCACATAGTCCTCCCAGGCCAGATGCCCAAACAATCTCCTGACAGGGGGTTTCACCTGCTTCCCCATGTATACTTTCATCCTCCCCAAGGTGGTATCATCCATCACCTCAAGAACAACAGAATCATCCTTCTCCTTTGGCAGGGAGGGGAGCTTCTGGTCTATGATCATCTGCATAAATCTCGAGTACATACAGAAGCCCTCCTTCCCTTTCCTCTCGATGTTCTCCACCAGGTAGGTGAAGATCATCTTGGAGAAGCTGAACGGGTGGTTCAGCACCAACGCAACATACGCGTTCTGGATCTGGTCGGAAAGCTCATCAAAACCTCCCTTCCTGGAAGCTATACACTTTAGCAGCACGTGCGCAAGATTTCCCTAGAGTACTTCACTCTAAGAAAGCATCCTCTGTCAGTGAGGGGGTATAGTCTAGTCGGATAATTAGCATCGTCCCCCAACTGTAACACTATCCTTAGGTCCTCCTCTGTGATGGCTATAGCCTCTCCAAAGATGGTACTTCTGATGCAGTGAGGCTCAGAGGATCGATCAACAGTCGCACCTTCCCAGAAGGCCTGCTGAATGGAACGAAAAGGAGTACAGGGAGCAGATATGGCGTGTGCAATCCTCGACCTCTGTAGAAAGGTGATAATGCCCGAGAAATCAGCAGCATTTCTGGATGTCAGATCCAGATGAGCATAGATATTGTGCTTCGTACTCATAGTCCATCGACTCGCCATCTGTTACACAAACAAAGTAAACATTAGAACCATTGGCTGAGAATGTCATGAAACACTTGGACTTTGAAGACAATTCCTTCTGTCATGCGAATGAGGTTGTGCGACTGAGATCAGTCGTGCGACTGAGCAGTACGACTGGGATTCAGTCGTGCGAATGACCCCATGCGTACGACTGAGTGCGCGACTGAATTCATGCGTATATAACCTCATGCGGTTACACCAGTCGTGGGACTGAACTCATACGCATGGTTCAGTCGTGCGGTTAAGCTATTCGCACCCTTCAGTCATGCGACTGAAGTTCATCAACCTGTCCATTCGCATGATGTACTGACTGTTCAATTCAAATTCAATTTTTCACCAATTTTGAGTTTTAGACTTCGTGTTCTGGTTCATTGGACTCGCAATCCATTCATATAACACCTATCATCTTTAATTTCATTTGTTTGAGTCGTGTAATTAGGTTATTTTGTCACTTAAGTCTTGGTTGTTTAACGGGTCTGATTTTCCAGATTCAGTGTCAAATTGAATGTTATTGTAGTGTTTCTTCACCGCACGTTACCTGTAGAATCGATGTCAATGGTTAGTATGCAAGAAACGTGGGTTTATAAAGATCAAATGAAATTTGGGCAGAGTGACTTTAGTTCGTGCGATTTATGGTTAATTTGAGAGTGGTGAGTCTCTGCGACCGACTCTCCCTCTATTTATACTAACCCTAAATTCAATCGTGCGACTGGGCTCATCCACACCTTTCAGTCGTGCGAGTGGGCCTCAGTCGTGCGATTGGTTCAGTCGCCCTTCTTCATTTGTCCGACTGGAGCTCAGTCGTGCGACTGACTCATTCGTTCGCTTTTAAGCATCCGACTGGGCCAATCGTATAGGCCATTCGGTTGGATGGTCCATACTCATGGTCCATTCGTACGAATGGCTCCCATTCGTATGATAAGTCCATACGAATGGTCCATTCGTGCGAATGGGTCATACTTATGAAATTTTTCTGCCATTTTGAACATTTAACATTTAAACCCCTTTTTAACTGTTAAATTAACATTATGAGCATTTGACCATCTCAGACATGATCATTTTAAGTTGACAACTTTTGATCACCTCAGACGTGATCATTTTAAACACTTTGTCACCTCAGACGTGACCCTTTTAAACTTTGAAAACACATGTGGTCATCTCAGACATGACCCTTTTAGGTGAGTTAATCCCATACTGATTTTCATGATGTAGTCCAACGAACAAACAAACTAAAATGACTAACTAACTAGAAAGTTAAAATAAAATACAAAAATTAGACTTGTTTTTGACTTTTTGTGAGAGATAAATCCTAAGATAGAAATCTACTGGATTTGGTTCCGGAATAGGCAGCTTCAATTTAGTTTGACCACACCTGGACAATTCAATTTTGGAATCATACAGGCAAGTCAAATCATTTGGGACTTGTTATCAAAACTTTTGATGCTCAATTCTTGGTTTTCATCCAGAGTCGTTAGCAAATTTAGGAAATCATACTGGTACTATTAGATTCCCACATTGATTTGAACTTTCAAGAATTGCAGCCACAATGATTGTCAGTATATTTGTCCTCTTAAATCCATACACAGACTTTTGACACAGACTGGTGATAGTTTTAGGTTTAATTATTTCAACTAACATTTGTGGATCCCACACTTATATGGTAATCAACATTCCTCAGAAGCTTTTGAGCGGTCTACGAGTATTTTTACAAGAAGAGACTATTCTTAGAGCTTTCAAAGAGAAGCCAATCCTCAGGTCAGTGCCATCGCACAGCAGAGAGGCGGCAAACAACAGTGAATTCTAGAATATCTAGGTTATGCTTATCCTCAGGTCAGTGCCATCGCACAGCAGAGAGGCACACAACCTATCTTCTTGTTAGAGCAGCTTAATTTTTCTTTTGCTCAAAATGCACCAACAACATAAGTCATTAGCTTGATAGCATTTGTCTTTCATTTTTTTTTCTCGTGCTTTGCTCTATTTATGGTCATCCGCACACATTTGTGGCGTTTACATGCTCATTACCCCTTATTGGAATATTGTTGATTGTGTTAACCAGTGACAAGATGGGAGCCCACAGTCAGTTTGAACAACTTAGTTTGATCTTGAGATCACCAGTCAGGTCTAATCATCTATTATGTTGAATCTACCGACATATCATATGTGGTCTGGCAACCTCTAGGTCTACTTTCATTGTGTTACCTTAGTAGTTACCAGTTTTTCTATCATCTTTCCTTTTATATTGCTCAGACTACACAGACTTATACTTTGGATTTTGCATCTTTTCTAAATTAAATTTTAAAGTCCCTCTTGATTTGTTCCTGTGTACTATCATTTTCCAAAGGGTTTGAATCGGTATCACAGATACGATCTACCTTATATCAGCTATCCACTCCTTCTCCCTCGTTGTTTTTTTTTATTTTTTTTAATGTTGCTGGCTGACCTATTCTCTCCCTAAAATTCTAAAATCATAATGGATTTAATTATTTTAGGATTTTAATAGATAGCTAGATAACATGAATTTAATTTAAACAAAAAATAAAATAAATAACGAAAATAAAAAAGAAAAAATTTAACTACAATGCATCGGACTACACATGATCATCATCAGGGATAACATCACTTTTCTTTTTAACGCCATTGACCTCTAACAGATATAGAAAACGTGGTTTGTCAAAAGCTTTTGTATAGAGGTCAGCGCGTTGAAAATCAGTATTAATTTTTACCACATCGATTAAGTTCTTTTCAAAACAGTCTCTTATAAAATCGTATTTAATACCGATGTGTTTGGTCTTTGGATGTTGTACCGGATTTTTAGTTACTGCAATTGCAGCAGAGTTATCAACAAAGATAGGAGTAGAAGAAAACTTTAAACCGTAATCCCGCATTGCTGTTGAATCCGGATGATTTGTGAACAGCAACTTGCAGCAGCAACGTATTCGGCTTCACAGGTTGACAATGCAACCGAGGTCTGCTTCTTACACTGCCAGGTAACTAATCTCCTCCTAAAGAATTGACACCCTGCTGATGTAGACTTGTAGTTCATCTTGCAGCCCCCGTAATCCGAGTCACTATACGCCGTGAGCTCAAAGTCATCATCATGAGGATACCACAATCCAAGTGTGGGTGTACCCTTTAGATAACGAAATATCCTCTTGACCCCAATCAGATGGTTAACCTTAAGCTTAGCCTGATATCTAGAACATAGACATGTAGCATACATGATATCAGGTCTTGAGGCAGTGAGGTACATGAGGGATCCAATCATTCCTCGGTACATTGTGGCATCTACTAGATCTCCATTTTCATCAGGTGCTATATCATGATTTGTAGCAAGTGGAGTCCCAGTTGCAGAAGCATTCTCCATGTCAAACCGACTGAGAATGTCTCCCACATACTTGGTCTGATGTAGAAATATCCCATTTGGTGTCTGATCCACCTGTAACCCGAGAAAGAATTTCATCTCCCCCATAGCACTCATCTCAAACTCTTTCTTCATAACTGCTTCAAACTCTTTGCATAATTCTTCGTTCTTTGAACCGAAGATTATGTCATCGACATAGATCTGTACTAGCAGTAGGTCTCCATCTTTTTCTTTGATGAACAGCGTGCAGTCAATGACTCCCCTGCGAAAGCCGTGTTTCACAAGGTGAGTCGAGAGTTTCTCATACCAGGCCCTTGGAGCTTGATGAAGCCCGTATAAAGCCTTGTCGAGTTTGTAAACTCTATCCCGATGATAAGGATCTTCAAATCCCTCGGGTTGACTGACATAGACTGTCTCTCGAATTTCCCCATGAAGGAATGCACTCTTCACATCTAATTGGTAGACTTTAATCTTCGTATATGATGCATAGGCAAGGAAGATACGGATGGCTTCCATCCTTGCCACGGGTGGAAACACTTCATTGTAGTCAATCCCCTCGACTTGGCGAAATCCCTGAACCACCAGTCGAGCCTTGTTCTTGATAATGACCCCTTGGTCATCTTTCTTGCATTTCAAGACCCATTTAGTGCCAATGACTTTAGAACCTTTAGGTCGATCTACCAGAGTCCATACACCTAACTTCTTGAACTGAAGAAGTTCTTCTTGCATGGCACTCACCCATGCCTCATCGTTTAGTGCTTCAATGACGTATTTTGGCTCAAACTGCGAGACAAAACACCGATAAGCACCATCATGAATGTATCCCTTTTCCATAACAGAGGCATAATCAGCTGAGTATAGCTGATTTCGGGTTTGTACTCCTGATCTGACATCCCAAATGACATTGTCAAGGGGATGATAGACGTTTAGACGTGATCCTGGAGTAGTAGGAACAGCTACTTCAGAGCCAAGATTATGAACATTTGGTTCTACATCTGAGGTAGATGGAGTTTGAGGTTCCGAAGTCGAAGGAGCACCACTATTAGATGCGTGTGGACTTGCAGGGATTGGAACCTGTTCCTCCTGACTGTTCTGAACATCTTCTTCAGCTTCATCTTCTGAGGAGGAGTCACTGTCGTCGACTACTCCCCCTGACTGAGTAGATGATTCTCCCTGTGAGCTCGATGATTTTGAATCAAGAGATGGTGTATTCAAGATATCATACATCATTCGAGTAGCTAACTCATCATCAGAAGGAGAGATAGGGATGTTGAAGGACTTGAAGAATCCATCATAGTCAAAAAAGTAAGCGGGTCCTTTTCCAGTAGGTGGTGTGGTATATCTCTGAACATCAACATTACACCACACTTCTACTAATCCCGTTGAGTTGTTGTAAACTCTCTTGTTAGGTATGTTGTATCCTAGGAAGATCCCTTCATCAGCCTTCTTGCTAAATTTACCTTCTTGAGTCTTCTTCAGAAGTGTGCACGGCGCGCCAAATGGTTCGAGATACTCCAGATTAGGTTTACGTCGTTGTAGTAGCTCGTAACATGTCTTTCCGTAGCGTTTGACTATCAGAACTCGATTCAATGTATAACATGCATTTGCCACTGCCTCATTCCAGAATTGGATAGGCAGTTTCGAGTCTGCCAGCATTGTCCGTGCTGTCTCTATCAAGCTTCTGTTCTTTCTCTCAGCAACACCATGCATCTGAGGCGTGTAGGAAGAAGTGAATTGATGCACAATTCCCTTTTCCTTGCAGTAAGCCTCCATCCACTGATTCTTGAATTCAGTCCTGTTGTCTGAGCGTACTTGTCTCACCTTCAGCTTGTAGAGAGATTCCAGTATGGTTACTAACTCCTTGAATGACTCAAATGTTTCTGATTTGGATTTCAGAAACATTACCCAAGAGAATCTTGAGTAGTCATCAGTAACCACAAAACAGTACAAGTCGCCTGCAATGCTCTTTGTACTGACTGGACCAAACAGATCCATGTGAAGAAGTTCAAGAGGAAGTTCTATTGAATGAACTTTCTTTTCCTTATGAGACTTCTTCGTCTGTTTGCCTTTCTTGCAAGCTACACAAAAATCAGGAAGTTGGAAATTCTTGACGTTGACTCCTCTCACGAGATCCTTCTGAATCAAGTGATTCATCTTCCGTTGATTAATGTGTCCCATTCTCCTATGCCAGGAGATGGAGTCCTTCTCAGTGGCTTTTGATAGAAACCACTGAACTTCATGATCCATTGTTGAAGCTGTTGAGAGATCCAAAACATAAAAGTCTTTATATCTTGAAGCTGTCATCAGAACTTGGTCCTCTGGAATCACGTAGTCTTTCTTTAGGACGTAACATTTCTTGTTGTCGAATATGACTTTAAATCCTTTATCATAGATTTGGGAAACAGAAAGTAAGTTGTTTTGAAGTTGTTAAACGTAGTTCACCTTATCAAACTTAACTTTCTGATTTCCAACTTCTCCCTGAGTTGTGATATAGCCTCCCTTGTTTCCAGCAAATGAAACATGCCCTCCTTTTTATTTGCTTGACGTTTGATAAAAGAGCTCTGTTTCCTATCCTGTGCCTGGATGCTCCGCTGTCTACAATCCACGTGTTGGTTTCAGCACTGTAGCGAACACCCTGCACGTACAATGTAAAACATTAGTTTAGGTTAGGAACCCAAGCCTTTACTGGCTTGGGTTTCCCAGAGGCATCACACATCATGAATTCAACCCATTGACCCTTAGAGGGTGAGGGTAGCTCAGGTTCCTTCTTGTCATCATTATCAGACACGCAGGATGACTTTTCTTTCCATAAGCCAGATTTGTGTAAAGCCTGTTTGTGATAAACAGTCGACTGGATAATGGGTTGAACTTTTGGTTCACTAGTTCTTCTAGGTGGAGTTAAAGAACTCCTCTTAGAAGACCTAGGTTTTGAATCCTGAAGTTCAATCTTCTTCCTAGGTGTCTGATAGTAAGGACAAAAGGAATCAATGTGTCCACACTCTCCACAGTTGTAGCAGGACCTGCTATCAACTTTATGATTAAACTTTCTTTGTGGAGATGTGTGTGACACCCTAGTAGCATCACTTAATTTGGGTTTTGACTCTGTTTCTTTGATGTTTTCTCTTGCTTAACAAAATTAATTGTTTTAACATGTTTAACATCTTTTCTTTTTGGTTAACTGGTTTTTGACATGAAACTTGTGATAGATTAACATTAGCAGTCCTTTTAGATTCAGATTTGACTTTGTTTGACCCAGAATTTATATTAACCTTTTCAAATTCTTTTTCCAGATTAACACAAGGCATTTTACCCTTTGCCTTTGAAGTGGCCAACTTTTGTTTTGTTCCAGATTCAATTGATGAACATGAGGAATCTGGATCACTAACAAGAGGAGTAGACACCATATGATCCTTGATGGGGTTATTATTTATTGGTCTACTCTTAGTGTTCATCAAGGTCTCAGGTGGTGGTGGAACCACTTTATAACCTGTAAGGCCCCGTTCCCGGGACGCTTACAGTTGGTCATTCATCGCACATAAAACTTACATTACATTTTTCCTTTCATAAATAGTTGCAGCGAAAACATTAAAACATAATTTCATTTCATCAAAATACTTTTGCACATCAGTACAATCATTCCTTTAACATTATCATGTTACATTTATTACAAAAACATTAAACATAAAGATGTCATCCAAAATACGCTGAGTAGCCGCCCCGTGCCATCCTCAGCAACATACCTGCCAACTGGAAACACATCAAAGTCAGCGTTGCTGAGTGAGTTCTAGTTTTACAATAAAACTTACTTTTCTTTCATAAAACCGTTCTTTACTTTCTTTACAAAAACATTCGTTACATACATGCGTTCACACATCATACGTACATAGAGATAATGTCATTATTATCTTCATCATTACGTTCATTACATTCATGATTTATCATACGTCATTATCTTTCACTTCATTCTAGATCCTGTCAGACTTTACCCTCTTCATGGCACACAGCCACGATTACTGAGGTCGAATGACAAGGATCCCATTTCATACATTATTAGGATCATTCGTTAATGTTCATTTCATACTTTCATTCTTTCATTCATTACTTTACTCATTACCCTTCATTACTCGAATCTTGTCTCGTGCAATATCCCCGACTCATGCTCGAAAGCTGATGTTGTGCCGGGACCCGCTCACAAGCCCCCGACTCATGTCCGAAGACTGACACAACACCGGGATACGCGACAAAGATCCCATATTAGTCAATCACAGGGATTGAACTCCATCCGAGTCTGTTGCAACACAAAGTCGCTCACCTCATCATCTCGTCTCATGCACTATCCCCGACTCATGTCCGAAGACTGATACTGTGCCAGGGCCTGATAAACAAACCCCCGACTCATGTCCGAAGACTGACACAGTACCGGGATACGCGACACGGATCTCATCATCCGTCACTTTCATCATATGCAATACTCCCGACTCATGTCCAAAGACTGATACTGTACCGGGGCCTGCTCACAAACCCCTGACTCATGTCCGAAGACTGGCACAGTACCGGAGTACGCAACAAGAACCTCTTCCGAGTCTTTTGCGACACAGAGTCGCTCACCTCATACATATGCTAGCAAGCCTTTCATTCGTTCATTCATTAAGTCATTCATTCATTCGTTCATAATGCATGCATTTATTCTTTCATTCATTACGTTCCTCTTTTCCTTATCTTTCACTTTACGTTACATAATACTTTCATTTCATTCATTAACGTTCAACGCAAAGACAAAGAAAGATAATCATACATAGCAAGGAACACAACATAAACATATACATACGACATCATCATACATACGCATCAATCATACATCACATCACGCACATCATACATACTATGAGAATGGACCCTATGCGAATGGACTATGGGCGAATGGACCTCTATGCGAATGGACTCCCAGTCGCATAGCTTTCATGCGTATAGCCTTCAGTCGCATGACTTCAGGCGTATGGGCTTCAGTCGCATACTCCTTATACGAATGAACCTCAGTCGCATGGCCTCCAGGCGCATGGACTTCAGTCGCATAACCTTCGTGCGAATGAACCTCAGTCGCACCATCTCTCAATCGCATGACTCCCAAGCACATGAACTTCAATCGCATGACCATCATGCGTATGGACTTCAGTCGCATAGCAAACGTGCGTATGGACCTCAGTCGCACTTCAATCGGCCGAATGGCCTCCAGTCGCCCTCCAGTCGGTCGCCTAGCCCTAGCTGGTGCAGAGTGCAATTAGGTCGACTGCAGCCGCGGGTTTTCGACCTCCAACCCCTTCTAAACCTCTTTTAAGCTCAAATCAACCCTTCTAAAGGTTAGGGAAACATGCCATGACCTCATACAAGCATAACCAAGCAAGATATCGAGCCTCTAACGCATCATACATATACATACATACATCAAAACGGGTTTTCACCCAAAAACTCGAAAATAGGTTTTTGGATGTGTTCCAGCCCCAAAATCAGTTGAAAACGTGTAAAAGAGGGGTCCTAGAACTCACCTTAACGATCCCGTCGAGTAGAGCTTCGATTTGACTCGCTCCACGTCGAATTCCACGCTCGAATCCACCCGAACCAACTTTTCTCCTCTTTTCTCCTTCTCTTCTCCTCTCCTCTCTTGGCTGAAAAATGGGGAGAATGGGAGTGGTTTCCCCCTTTTATACTCCCGTGCATCGAAGTTTCTCTCGTTGGCGGGTTTGGTCCCTCGACTTCGGACTTTATTTCTTTTTCTTCTCCCGTCGGCTACAAAGGAAATTTCCGGGTGTTACATAACCCAACCCCTCCCCGTTGTTACATTCTCTCACTAAGTGTTGGACAATGTGTGATGAACTTGTCCAACTGTGCAGTTTTTGCTTTAAAGAGTTTACTTCTACTTCTAAAACTGCCTTTTGCTTCTTAGTGTCTTCTAGGGAGTTAAGATAGTACCTAATGTCATTAGCTTGGTTAAATGCTACTACTTCAGTTTCCCTAAGCTGTTTAGTCAAAAGGTCTATCTTTTCTTTGTAACTATGCTCATTTTGTTTTAAAACTCTATTAGCCTCAGTGCACAGTTGCAAATCTTTTACTAAGTTATCATTATGATCTAATAACCTAGCAAATTTCTGATCTATGCTATCTCTAAATGTATCACAATCAAAACAAGCATGATTTTTAAACAGTTGGATAGTGGTACTTACCTGAGAAGATTCTGAAGAGTTAGCCATCATCACAGCATCAGATGTCTCTGGTTCTGGTGATTCTGTCTTTGCTGTGGACGTCCCTTCTTCAGGCTTGTAGCTGACCTCAGTTGCAGTTGTCTCTTCACTATTTGACATCGCTATCTCAACTGCAATATCTCCTTCACTCGCGGAATCATCATCTAAGTCTTCTACACTTGCAATGTTGGATTCCCCCGGAGAGACAAACTGAAAGCTCCAGTCTTGTCCTTCATCATCATGAGCAGTCAAGGCTTTTGGATCCTTGCTTGATGAAGTAGAACTGCTAGCTTGCTTGTCTTGACAAGTGAAGGATGAGAATGGGTTCCCGTTCCCAGTCTTCTTTGGCTTCACACATTCTCTTTTGAAGTGCCCCTTCTCTCCACAGTTGAAGCAGGTCACCTTACTCTTGTCAAAGCCAAATGTGGTATCCTTAGTAGCAACCAAGTTCTGTCCGGTCTTTTTCACAAACTTCTTCGCCCTCCGGACAGCACTTGCTAAAGCCCACATAATGTCCATTCTCTCCAGTTCCATTTCATCCACCTGCTCGTAGTCCTCATCTGCCAGATGGCAGTTTCCAATCTTCCCAGTAACAAGTCCATCATAAGAATGCACCACTGCTGCCAAGAGATCCATGTGCTCTCGAGCTACTTCCACAGTCACATTACCGAGGTTCTCGGTCTTCAGTCTAGTAGCATTTGCATCAGATCCAATGTAATGGGTACTAGAAGACCCTGACGTTTCTGATCCTGAAGGAGACGCTTGTGAAGGACCAGATGAGCTAGACACAAATGCAGTCTGAAGAGGTGCTCCAGATGTCTTAGCTTGAGGAGTGGCATTGTACAAAGCTGGATTCTGAGTGTATGAGGACTTGTGAGCTCGGTACTTCATCCTAAGTGCTTCTTCTCGCAGCTTTAGAATGAAATCATTGATATCCAACTTTGCCAGCATCTCATTCTGTCTCAGATTTGACACAAATGAAGCCCACTTTTCTGGCAATCCGTCTGCAAAATTTGACACTTTTTCTTCCATGGTAGTAGCAACCCCATGTGTATGCAGTTCACTCATCAGATGGTAAAATCTATCAATAACATCGTCCAAACTCTCATTTCCCATCGATGAGAAGTTGTCAAATTCTTTCTTCAGTTCCTTAGCTTTAATTGCCTTCAGCGAAGCATTCCCGTCATATCTCTTTTTCAGCTCATCCCACAATTTCTTGGCCTGCTTATTCTCCGAGTACTGGTGGAAAATATCTTTAGGAATAGACTGTGTGATAAATGCATAGACTCTCTTCTCTGCATTATACTTAACTTTCTGAGCGTCAGTCATCCCTCCTAAAGTCAGCTTCACCCCATCTGCTCCCACCGGCATACTGTACCCAATCTCGATAGCTTCCCACAAATTTGGATCCACTCCATTGAGGTAGATCTCAAAACGTTGTTTCCAGTGGGGAAACTCATCTAACGTTAAGAGCTTTGGTGGTTTATTATGATTTCCCACCTCACTCTCAAGTAACAGTAGGTTCTGGATTCTTGAGTCCTTCCCGGCAGTAAACGCTGACATCTGATCTTCCATGTCGATTAACTTTATGTGTACTAAGCAATCTGTCAAACTGGTGCGACTAGGTGATGCGAATGGGCTATCCGTGCGAATGAACTATGCGACTGGTTCAATCGTGCGGCTGAACTAAGCGATTGGTTCAGTCGTGCGAATGAAGCTGATGCGTATGAACACTGCGAACGGATGGTTCAGTCGTACGAATGAAGATGCGACTCAGTCCAATCGTGCGTCTGGAGTATGCGAATGAAGTCCAGTCATGCGAATGGCTCACTCGTGCGACTGAAGCTGCTGTTTTGAGAAAATTTCTAGGTTAAACGTGTTTTGGCCGTAAAAATTCGAATTTTCGCCAACCCTAATCGCCTAATGCCGTAGAAACCGAAACTTGATGAGCAGGGGACGTCCAAGACAACTTTTGACACAAAAAGATTATGTTTTTTAGAGTAAAAACACAAACTTTGTATCAAACTTGATTGAATCACACGTAATCAAGAGCCAAAGCTCTGATACCACTTGTTAGGACCTGGTATTTGAACGAAATACCGAATGATTAATGTGTAAACCAAACCAAATAGTGCGGAATCCTATTTGATTGGCGATCCAATCAATGAGAACGCACGTAGAATCAATAAAGTATTGAATCAAATGTTAAGAATCGATTGGGAATCGATCTACAGCGTTGTTGGATCTAGAAAGGCTGTTGCAACCAAAACCATGTCACTTAGAAGATTTTGAGTACAACATACAAAGGACTTCCGAAGCCAAGTATGGGACTTCCGAAGGAAGAAGGAGCTCTTCCGAAGTCTAAGTGTAAAATACACTTCCGAAGGAAAACTCCAACTTCCGAAGATAAAGAAGTTACTTCCGAAGAATCAAGACTTGAAGACAAAGTTCTGAAGTCAATTTCCGAAGTATAAAGAAGTCCTCAAAGCCTCGGAAGCATAGAAGCATCTTCCGAAGTATAAGTGGCTTCGAAAGAACTTGTTCTTCCGAAGCCAGTTAACCTTCGGAAGACACTTCTATTATCCAGTAGACATAAGTATGGTCTGTCTGACAGTCCGCTACAAATCTCTGAGATACTGCATGGCGTTTTCTCAAAAGCCATGTAGTTGACCATACTTTAATCTAATGTTTACCTTTTTATGTTAAGTACAGTTGCCATCTTTAGTTGGTGACAAAAGGTAAGTCATGGACATGTCATGACTACCATATCTTAGATAATACTTTATCTAAGATACCTTAACTATAGCATTGTAGTATATGCTTTAGTCGTAGGTTTCCAGCTGGTATCAAGTATAACCGGCTGTAGGATCTAGTATATATAGTTTCTCATTGTAACTCTTGTTGTATGCTTGTAAGTGTCTTGTAATCTTGAGTTGAGAAGTAATATATACAAGTACCTTTAAAATACTCCTGCTTGTTCCTTTGATTACTTATTATATTATTATCAACTCTTGTTAAAGGCATTGCTTCATCTTGTTTGAGTGATATCATAAGTGAGTTTGAGAGAATTACAAGTGTTAAGTGACAAAACCCGATCCGGCATTTGGTATCAGAGCTTTTTAGGCTCTTGATTGTGAGATCTTACCATCCTAATCAACCAGTTTTTCACTCCTCCTTATACCTCACTCAAAAATGGCCCTCATCAAATCTGAAGTTGAAATGGGAACGATGACCAAAGCTCCCATCATCGACCCTGAAAACTTCAGGTCTTGGAGCAGAAGAATGGAAGGCTTCATCAGATACCAGGATAGCAAGATGTGGCAGTCCATCGTTAATGGCCCGTACAAGCCAAAAGTTGCTGGTGGAAACGGTGCCATGATCGAGAAGGCCGTTGAAGACTACTCCGATGAAGATAGGAAGAAGCTTGACATAGACAGCAATGCTATGACTGTTCTCATGACTGCAATCCCAAACTCCATCATGGTGGGTTTGAGCATTGTAAGTCAGCCAAAGAACTCTTTGATGCTCTTGCTCAAATGTACTCAAGCTCTAATGATTCAAAGAAGGACTCACTGAAGCAGCAGTTTGAGAACTTCACCTATGTTGCTGGAGAAACTTTTAGCCAGCAATATTTCAGGTATATGGATCTTATCTCCTCCCTCCAATCTGTGGGAATCACTCAAGAACTTAGAGACCTTACCAGAAAGTTCATGAGTGCTCTACCCAATGAGTGGACTTTCTACTGTGTCTCCATCAAGAGAACAGAGAATTTAAACACACTCACCATGACCGAACTCTATGGGATCCTTGATGGATACCGTTTGGAAATGGAAAGTAAGAAGGGTCACCAAGCAAGCAGACCCTTGAGCCTTCCTTCTAGCAACGCTTTAATGGTTGCTGAAGGCTCAGGTATCTCCCAGTCTCAGCAGTACCTGTCATACACCCAGCAGCCATCTTGTTCATCTGGGCCTTACATCACATTCCCTGAGACTCCAAGGTCTCATCAAGCTCAGCAAAGCTCCTTTCAAGAGGGCTGTGCGTTTGTCTCAGGGAGTGGACACTCCAATGATCATCAATTCTGCTTTGATGATCTTGAGTGCTTCAGTCTAGATGACATAGAGTATGTGGACATTGTCCAGCAAATGGCTCTTCTAACCTACAGAGCGAAGAAGTTCTTTAAGAGAACTGGAAGGCAATTCCCTCAAAACCCAATCATTAGCAAGTTTGGGTTTGACAAAAGCAAGGCTAAATGTTACAACTGTAACCAGCTTGGCCATTTTGCAAGGGAATGCAAGGCTCCCAAGTCCAACCCGGGAACCTCACAGGCCTCCACACATCCTTCTACACCAAAGCCCAACGGAAAGTCAACTGAAACAGCAGCAATGGCTCAAGAACTTGACTGGAGCTTTATGGTTCAAGATGTGACTCCTGCTCAAGCACTCATGGCAGGAACAGATGAAAATAAGGTATATGAACATCTCTGTACCCCTGCTTGTATTGCTAAGGTTAAATTGTACCAGGACTATAATATGGAAATTAAATCAGATATTGAGTCTTTAAATGTGCTAAAATCTGACTTTAAAAGAGCTGAATCTGACTACCAAAAGAAAATTGAGGAGTTAGAGAAAACTGTATCTCTTTTAAAACATGAACACACCAACTACAAGACTCAAATCAAGGATTTAATATCCAAATTGACTGAGGCTCAAGCCCAGCTTGTCACAGCTGAGGCTCAAGCCAGGAAGTATGCTATTTCCGAGCAAAACTTCCAAGCCATACTTGCATCATCCTCTCACTCCAAACTTTGTTATCAAAACAAAAGTGGGTTGGGAACCAATGAAATTGCTCCACCACACTCTTATGAGTCTATAAGACAGCCAAGGTGTGGTACTGAAGAGCAAGAGGTTCCATCTGTTGACCCACCTTGTAAAGAGTCAAAGAGTGATGCAACTGTGGAGACCATGACCATCACAGGGAAGGAACAGGTAATTGTGCCCTCCCCGGCCAATGATGATCAAACCCTGACCACCAAAGCCAGAAAAAGCAGGGCTAAAGCAGCCAGAAAAACTGCCAAGAAGGTGGCTGAATCCAAGCTGAAGATAGACCCAAAGCAAAAGGGTGTATTCATATCAGCAGGATTTCAGGTGGTTGGACCTTCTGATTCAGGAAAGGAGTATAGTACCAGTACTCCTATCCTACCAAAGGATCAGAAGTCAAAGGGAAAGGTTGCTGATGAGGAGAAAAAGAACAAGAAACAGCAACCCTCTAATTCCCAGAAAATTAACATTGCATGCATAATGTGTGGTCTGCAAAATCACATGGCTAAAGATTGTTACTACAATCCTGCTAGCACACATTATGCAAATAATGTTAAAAGAGAAGGAGTCAGGGAAGGTTTCACATTTGGACCATATCAAATGGTTCAAGTGATGAAAAAGGGAAAGCTTGTTTCCGAAGCAAGGCTTCTCTCGGAAGAAAACTCTTCTTCCGAAAGGAAAAAGGCTTCGGAAGTGAAAGCTGCAAAGACTCACAAAAGAGTCCCCTTGAAACCATCCCAGAAGAAGACTGCTTCGGAAGAAAAGGTGGTGAAGGTCTCTTCCGAAAAGAAAGAAGCTTCGGAAGAATGCCAAGCTACAAAAGCTTCATCAAGCTCATCTTCTATGATCAACCAAGGGATGGAATGGAAGATCAAGGAAGATGCTGTAGCCCAAACCTCTTCTTCAAAGACATCTATTGAACCCCCATGCATAAATTTTGGTTCAATCATGTCACTCTCATTGTAAGAACCCAAGACCAACAAGGCTTGGGTTTCCAATCAAAACTAATTATCTCACCTTATGTGCAGGGACATCCATATGACAAGAATAACAACATTTGGATTGTAGATAGTGGATGCTCCAGGCACATGACAGGGAACAGATCTCTCCTTCAACAATTTCAACATTATGATGGAGGTCCTGTCCAGTTTGGAGGTGAGGCCGGAGGATATATTTCTGGCAGAGGAAGTATATCCAATGGAAAGTTAAAAGTTGACAAAGTTAATTTTGTCAAACAGCTTGAACACAACCTGTTAAGTGTTTCTCAGTTCTGTGATCAAAAGCATCAAATGCTCTTCACAGAACATGAGTGCATCATCCTCAAACCTGGGATGACAATTCCTCAGGAATTGGTGCTTCTTAGATCTCCCAGGAGAGGGGATATGTACAAGCTTGATATGAACAATGCTTCCCCAATGGGAGAAGTATCATGCTTTCTTTCCAAAGCTGATAGTGATGAGTCAACACTATGGCATAAACGAATGTGTCATGTCAATTTTAAGACAATGAATAAATTGGCTAAAAATAACTTGGTACATGGTTTGCCTAAAAAGGAATTTTTCTGCAAAGATAACTGTGTTGCTTGCCTGAAAGGGAAACAACACAGGTCTTCTCATAAATCCAAGGTTGTTAACTCTATCACTACTCCATTACACTTATTGCACATGGATCTATTTGGTCCCACAAGTATAATGAGCATTGGAAGGAAATCATATTGCCTTGTGGTAGTTGATGATTTTACTAGATTTACATGGGTATTCTTTAAGAACTAAAGATGAAACTGCTGAAACTTTAAAATCTTTTATTCTTAAAATAGAAAATCAAGTTGATCACAAGGTCAAAATAATTAGAAGTGATCAAGGGACTGAGTTTAAGAACTTTGTTCTTGACTCATTTTGTAACTCAAAAGGGATTGCCAGACAATACAGTGCTCCTAGAACTCCTCAACAAAATGGTGTTGCTGAGAGGAGAAATAGGACACTTATTGAGGCTGCTCGGACTATGTTAGCTGATTCAAAGCTGCCTCTAACATTCTGGGCAGAGGCAGTCAGCACTGCATGCTATGTGCAGAACAGAGTTCTTGTAGTAAAGCCACATGGAAAGACCCCTTATGAGTTATGGAACAAGAGGCCACCGTTCATTGGCTTTCTAAGGTCCTTTGGCAGCAGGTGTACCATACTTAACACAAAAGACAATTTGGCAAAATTTGCTGAAAAGTCAGATGATGCTATCTTTGTTGGATATTCCTCCTATTCTAAAGCATACAGGGTTTATAATATTAAAAACCAACAATTTGAGGAATCCTCCAACATTGTAGTTAATGAGCACACTCCTTGTGTTAGGGGGAATGGCCCTGATCATATTTTTGATTTAGAATTGTTTCCAAACTATTCTAAGCCATCTTGTGAGAATGTTTCAGCTGGAACAGGTGCTCAAAGCAATTCTGATGAAGATCAACTGTTTGAGCTTCCCAGACCTGCTCCAAGTTCTCCAAGAGCAACAACAAATCAAGTTCCCACTATTGAAAGATCTGACAGCATAACCATTTCAAGAAATAGTGGAACTTCAACAAGGGATTCACCTGATGATCTTCAAGTCTCCTCAGGTGATCCTGCACAACACCAAGCTGATGGAAGCAGCATTTTGAAGGAACAGGCAACTGTTAATGATGCTTCACAGCAAAGAAATGATGATGTTTCTCTTTCATTCAATCAGTCCTCATTGAATGAGATTGAAACAACAGCTGGACCAAGTATTCAAGCTCCGGAGCAAAATATGTCCAACTTGGACTTGTCTTTGCAACTGGAGGTGATTCCAAGACTTAGAATTCACAATACTCATCCAGCTGAAAACATCATAGGGGAAGTCTCTGAGGGTGTGAGAACAAGGGGACAAACTCACAATGGGAATGTCTGCCTGTACTCATGCTTCTTATCCCAAATGGAACCCAAGAAGGTGGAAGATGCCTTGAAAGATAGTAGCTGGGTTGAATCAATGCAAGAGGAGCTGCTTCAATTCAAAAGACAAAAGGTTTGGAACCTATGTCCGCTACCATCTGGTCAAGTACCTATAGGCACCAAGTGGGTATTCAGAAACAAAAGAGATGACAGAGGCTTGATTATCAAGAACAAGGCAAGACTGGTGGTTCAAGGATACACTCAAGAGGAAGGAATTGATTATACTGATGTCTTTGCACCTGTTGCAAGACTTGAGGCAGTTAGGATCTTCCTTGCTTATGCTGCATCCAAGAATTTCACTGTCTACCAGCTTGATGTCAAGTGTGCCTTTCTATATGGGGATATAGATAGGGAAGTCTACGTATGCCAGCCTCCAGGATTTGAAGACCCACAGCACCCAAACTATGTGTGCAAATTGGATAAAGCTCTATATGGGCTGCACCAAGCACCTAGGCTGTGGTATGAGACATTGTCTCAATTTCTTCTGAAGAATGGTTATACTAGAGGTACCATTGACAAGACTCTCTTCATCAGAAAGTCTGGGAAAGACATTTTGCTAGTTCAAGTCTATGTTGATGACATCATATTTGGTTCCTCAAATGACCAAATGTGCAAAGACTTTGAGAGCATTATGAAGAAGAAGTTCGAGATGAGTTCTATGGGAAAAATGGACTTTTTCCTTGGATTTCAGGTAAAGCAACTGAAGGAAGGGTTCTTCATCAATCAATCTAAGTATGTCAATGATATCTTAGAAAGATTTGATATGAAGGATTGTAAAGCAGCAAAGACACCCATACCCAGAAACCATGATTTATGCCCTGATTCTGAGGGGGAGGATACTGATCAACATCAGTATAGAGCAATCATTGGTTCTCTGATGTATCTCACAGCAAGTAGACCTGATATCATGTTTGCAACTTGCATTTGTGCAAGATATCAGGCTGCTCCAAAGGTGTCTCACCTAATTGCTGTCAAGAGAATCCTCAGATACCTCAAAGGAGCACCTAAGTTAGGTCTCTGGTATCCAAGAAATAGTGATTTTAATCTCTATGGTTACTCTGATAGTGATTATGGTGGCTGCAACATCAACAAGAAATCAACATCAGGTGGATGTCAATTTCTTGGTGGAAGGATCATCTCATGGCAATGCAAAAAGCAATCCTGTGTCTCACATCAACTGCTGAAGCTGAATACATTGCTGCTGCAAGTTGCTGTGCTCAGCTGCTGTGGATTCAAAACCAGATGATTGACTATGGATTCAACTTCATGAGCACTCCTATCCACATTGACAACAACAGTGCTATATCCATCACTGAAAATCCAGTGAAGCACTCTAAGACAAAGCACATTGATATCAGGTATCATTTCATTAGAGATATTCATGAGAAAAATCTTATAAAACTAATCAAAGTTGATTCAAATGAACAATATGCTGATTTGTTCACCAAAGCATTTGATGAACAAAGATTTAAATATCTCATTACAGCTATTGGGATGATAAACATTGATTAGTTAATCTCAATTGAAAACCTTTTTAATGTGTAAAGTCTTATGTCAATACAATCTAAGCCCTGTTACAAAAGATCCTTTCTTATTTATCTAAGTATAAGTTCTTCCGAAGAGAAATTAGCCCTCGGAAGATATCTAGCATAACTTCCGAAGCAAATTTCTCATAGGATAATTTTCTTCTCGGAAGAGTACTAAGTCTCGGAAGAAGCGATTGAGTTCATCTCAGATCTACTTCCGAAGCACTTAATACATTCCACCTGAAAGCAACATGTGTTTTCGGAAGTACGCAATTTACCTTCGGAAGTACATTTGCCTTCGGAAGAACATTACCTTCGGAAATACTTTATGCTCGGAAGAAAGATTTTACTGTGTAACGGAAATCTTTTGGGCCCCACTCTGTAAAAAGTAAAGATTTTGTTAATGATGTCGGATTATTTAAATGGTCTAACCTTACCGCCCCTGTCACATCATCCACTGAACCCTCACATCATCTTATCCAAACCACCCTTTAAACCGCCATTTCACCCATTTAAATACTTCCGGTTAATCACTTACACTCTTTTTACCAAATTCACTGCCCTAAAAGCTTTCTTCTTCTCCAATTTACCTTACTCAGAACTTTTCATCTGCTATCTTTCTCAAATGGCCCTAAACCCTCAGCACAACCAGGTCGCACTCCTTGACTCGTCAAGGGATGCTGACTTCTCTGATATCATTTCTTTCTTAGCCCAATCTTCATACTACACAGCCTTGACCGTAAACCCTACCATCTACTCCAACCAAATGTCCGAATTCTGGGCAAATGGTCGGATTGAAACCCTAAACGGGGTTCGTGCTATTAGGTCAAGTGTTTGTGGCCAAGAGTTGGTCATCACTGAACAAATCATCAGGGAGCATCTTGAGCTCCATGATGAAGGAGCACCGACGGAATTCCCCAAATCTGAGTTAGATAGTTCTTATCTCCAAATGGGATACGGTGGAGATGTAAGCAGGTCAACAGTCTACAAATTCAACTTCTCCTACAAGTGGAAGTTCCTGCTGCATGTGGTTCTTCACTGTCTATCTAACAAATCCGGGGGATGGGATCAAATTCCCTATGAACTCGGGTGCTTAGTTCACGGGTTGGTACAAGGCCTTCGCTTCAACTACTCAAGGTTTGTGCTGACTAACCTTATGGGAAATCTGCAAAGGGACACATTCTTTATGTATCCCAGATTTCTCCAGCACATAATCAACTGCGAGCTAGATCAGGGTAAGCTTGTCTGTGCAGCTGCTCTGTCTGCTCCCCAAATGAGGCCGACCATCTTCAAAGTCTTGAAGAGAGTGTCTACCAACTACACTGGAAGGGATACCGCACTACTTCCAGGTATGATTGAGCCAACGGCTCCTGGTGACATCCCTGTTAACCCCACAGGTGATGAACCCACACCAGCAACTACCCTCACCATTCCAAATCTACCTTCTCCTCCCATCACTGTCACCTACCAGAGACGTACCAAACGAACCCTTGTTCAATCTACTCTGATTGAACAAGCCCCTCCTCTTCAAACCAAAAAGGCTAGAGTGGAACAAGGGGCTCCCACTCAGCCAGAGGTCCACCAATCCTTCACTATTGACCTCAATATGGGTCTTGAGTCTCCTCAGTCTCAGACCCATGAGCCCAAAACCCCAGCTGATAGCCCTCAGGGTGAGTCTCTATACTCCCCTGAGCAGCCACCAAGGGACAGCTCAATGCCTTTTGACATTGATCAAAGTCCCGGGTCCTTAGGTCTTCATTCCTTTTCTTTCACTGACCTATTGACCGGAGCTGGTGAAGAGACTATGTCTCTCAAAGGCGATGAAGTTGATCCACTACACCCTATTAAGGATCAACAGAGCCTAGAGAAACCTCTTGTCTCTAGCCCACACCAGCAAAGCCCTACTGAGGTGAGTCCCACTGATGTGGAGGGGACTCATGTAGATTCAGCTGCCACTACTGAAGGAGCCTCAATGGATCCTCAGGACAGTGGTAACGACAGTCAGACTGAATCTACGGCAACCATGCCCTATGATGCCTCTGAAAGAGACATCATTGTGCAAGGGAAACCAGGGTGCCAAGAAACCACATCTGGTGGTGAGGATGAACATACCAGGTATGTTACCTCATCTCCCCGTGATTCTTCAAAAGAAGATGAGGGAAGTATGCAACTCACCATAAGAGACCTACTTTCTAAAGTCTCAAACCTTGAATCAAAGGTTAAGACTTTAGAGGATAGGTCTGCCACTCAGCAACTTGAGATTGAAAGTCTCAAGGCCAAACTAGCTGAGACACAGATTGAGAGATCTGTTAGGCATGTACCAGTTCAGGTCTCCTTGACCTCTTCCTCTAGCTCATCTACCTCTCAAGATGATGCTACCAAAAAGGGGGAGAATGTTGAGGGACAAAGCCAAAGACAGGATACCATCAGTCAAGCTCTTACTTCTTTGAGCTCAAGACAACAAGCTGCCATCTTCCCTGAGCCTCCTCCAGTTGTCTTTCAAGTGGATCAAAGGATGCTTCAGGATCTAAATAGGATCTTCAACAAGTTCCTTTTAGAGTCCCTGATTGAACAACCCAGTCCAGATATGTCTGTGATTTACTTTGGAGCTCAAGAGCTTCAGAGGTTGAATGCACCTCCTACCACTGTTGAGGAAGTTGGTCAACCTAAGGCCCAAGTGGAACCTGAGATTGATTTCGAAGGGGAAACTAGGACTGATGGCCCAGCAACTGAAACAGTTGGGACAGAAGGTGTGTTTTCACAACTTCCGAAGCACAATTCGAAGCCTCGGAAGAACCAACACAAACTTCCGAAGCTGAGATTGCTGCTGCGGAAGGACTATTTTCTCTTTCCGATGATCTAATAGTCACAGATGCAATTCTGGAACTTGCATCTGAGGTTAATAGGGAGGACTTTCTCAGCCAACCATTAGCTATAACATCTGCATTGACCTCAGCTCCTACCTCCACCACCCAACCTGGATCTTCTATCCAAGAACCACCAAAGTCTAGCACTTCCGAAGACATAAAAGGCAAAGGAAGATGACTTCGGAAGAGCTTCAGGAAGAAGAAAGGTTGGAGAAGCTCAGAAGGAAAGGAAGACTGCCAACTGGGAAACTGTTAGCTGCAAGTACAAAAGCAGCTGCAGCCAACCAAGAGGCAGTCAACATAGAAGAAGAGTGGAGGTAATTGATAGACTTGTCAGTCTAGGGGCTGCTTCGGAAGATGTACTCCTGCTACCATTAGAGGAGCTGATAGAGCTTGAAAAGGCAACCTTGCTGCAAAGACAGCAAAAAGAAGAGGCTGCAAGGTTGGCCTTGGAAGAAGAAAGGCTGAGAAAAGAAAGAGAAGCTGATCTGCAGCTCAGGAGAGAAAGGATCACTTTCCTACTCTCCAGAGGATTCTCTCAAGAGGAGTTGTCTCCACACAATAGTGATACGATCTTATGGCTCTTCAACAAAGAGCAAGATCAAATGGAGAAGGAGAGAAAGAGAGCTGCAAGGGAGAAGCTGGTGGAGAAGAAGAAGAGAGAAGAAGAGGCTGGACTGTCTGCCGCCAAGAAGATAGGTGAGAAAGCTTGGATGAAGAACTATCTTAAAGCTCATGGCTTCTCTGGCAGGCAAGTGGGTCCAATGTCTGAGAAGACTCTCCAACGACATGTCAGTGACATCAAGGCTGACATTCGTGCGGGGAGAAGAAAAGAGATGTATAGAAGGGGACAGGGGATGACCTTCAAAGCCACCTCTCAGCCCAAAATCCAAACCCAACCTCAACCTGAACCTATACCCTTTCCCTTCCCAATCAAAACTGAACCTGAACCCTTCACCCCTGAACCTACACCATCACATCTACCAACTCCTTCACCTCAACCACCTAAACTACCCATCATCCAACCTAAAACCTTAGCCAGAACCCAAACTCCTAAACCTACCCAACAACCAATCAAACCATCCCCTCAGCCTTCCAAACATCTCTCTATGGAGGAATTCAAGGCGATCAAAACTAAGCTCATCAACTGCACTACTCTGAGCGACATCTCCTGTGAGGAGGATTCAGTCAACCTGACTTATGTTGATGGATCCTCAAGTTCCCTCACAAGAGATGAGTTTCTTGATCTGCCCAGAGGAACTTTGGACCAAGCTGCAAGACTCCTTGGCCTCAATTCAGATACATTGAATGAGGAAGAAAAGAAGCTGAGGAGAAAGCTGGTGACTCTGCTGGACACAAAGAAAGGAGATAGGGTACCAAGACAACCTCTTGTACCCAGAAAGAAGATAGTCCAGTGGAGGTTCGAAGACTCTTCTCACAACTTTGTTGTTGAGAGAGAGAATGGTGAGATTAACAGGCTGAATGCCTCATCTCTGCTACACTTAAGCAGATTTGATATTGCTGAGTTAGCAGAGAAACCATTCTCCAACCCTTCAAACTCCGATGTAGCTGCCCACATCAGAAATCATCTAGGCAGCCTTCACATGGCCGAGCTCACTGCCAGAAGCAAGGTCGAAGAGGAGTCAAAACTGAGAGAGGAGGAGGAAAGGAAAGGATCAGCAACCAAAGGCAAAGCCTTTCTTCAAATGGTTGAAGGTCCTGAACTTGAGTCCATAGTTAGATGGGAGTATGACTACAACTCCCGTCAACTAACTCTCTTCAGGGGGTCACAACAAAGGGTACATGTCATTCAAAGTGATAGACTGGATCTCCTATCCACGAATGACTTGTACAAGCTTCTCAGCACCACTTCCGGGAAGAACAGAGAGACAGACAAATATCTTTTGTCCCTGGTGCTGAAAACTTTGAGAAGTAGAAATAAGTGAAGTTTTGGTAGCATCAGCCTAGGGGGAGTTTGTTGGATCTAGAGAGGCTGTTGCAACCAAAACCATGTCACTTAGAAGATTTTGAGTACAACATACAAAGGACTTCCGAAGCCAAGTGTGGGACTTCCGAAGGAAGAAGGAGCTCTTCCGAAGTCTAAGTGTAAAATACACTTCCGAAGGAAAACTCCAACTTCCGAAGATAAAGAAGTTACTTCCGAAGAATCAAGACTTGAAGACAAAGTTCTGAAGTCAACTTCCGAAGTATAAAGAAGTCCTCAAAGCCTCGGAAGCATAGAAGCATCTTCCGAAGTATAAGTGGCTTCGGAAGAACTTGTTCTTCCGAAGCCAGTTAACCTTCGGAAGACACTTCTATTATCCAGTAGACATAAGTATGGTCTGTCTGACAGTCCGCTGCAAATCTCTGAGATACTGCATGGCGTTTTCTCAAAAGCCATGTAGTTGACCATACTTTAATCTACTGTTTACCTTTTTATGTTAAGTACAGTTGCCATCTTTAGTTGGTGACAAAAGGTAAGTCATGGACATGTCATGACTACCATATCTTAGATAATACTTTATCTAAGATACCTTAACTATAGCATTGTAGTATATGCTTTAGTCGTAGGTTTCCAGCTGGTATCAAGTATAACCGGCTGTAGGATCTAGTATATATAGTTTCTCATTGTAACTCTTGTTGTATGCTTGTAAGTGTCTTGTAATCTTGAGTTGAGAAGTAATATATACAAGTACCTTGAAAATACTCCTGCTTGTTCCTTTGATTACTTATTATATTATTATCAACTCTTGTTAAAGGCATTGCTTCATCTTGTTTGAGTGATATCATAAGTGAGTTTGAGAGAATTACAAGTGTTAAGTGACAAAACCCGATCCTGCAAGCGTTCTATGAACTTGGAGTATGAACTTGGAGGCTTCTGGACGGCTAGGGTACGTCTGGAGTCGAAATAGAATGAATGATTATGTTTTTCAGAATTGGGTTGTATTTATAAGTTCGTATTGTTCATTCGTGCGACTGAACCATTAGTATGGTTCAGTCGTGCATTGAACAATGCGGTGGATAAATCCGCACGACTGAAGTGGTAAGTCGTGCGACTGAGCCACTCTTATGTACAATCATCGACTGATCCAGTCTCCTGGTTCAGTCATGCGACTAAGTCATTCGTATGGAGTTATTCATGCGTATGGTCCATTCGTATGGGCCATTCGCATGAGAACTTCATTTTCTTAAGTTTGAATGTATTAATTAATATAACATTATGTGTAACAATTCAAACAATCACAAACCTATTTAACCAATTCAATATCAACTCATTAATGAAATATTAAACATTATAAATCACAAACAACCAATATCATTTCATTAACATTACAAACATTACATCAGAATCAGACAAACAAGATCTATTACATTCATATCATGATCTAGGTACATACATGTATCAACAGAGTAAGAGTCTTAAGGTTCTCAGTCCTCTTGATAACAACCAGTAATGTGTCCATTGTCTAGGAAGAGAGGACATAAACTTCCTTACATTTTCCCTATTCTCAAGAGTTAGTTCAACACCCATTAGAGTATCCACAATCTCAACATACCTAAAGTATTGTTGAGCCATGGTTTCACCTACCTTGAAGGTGAAGTTTTCAAACTGCTGCTTCAGGAGATTCTTCTTGTTCTCCTTTGCTTCAGTAGACCCCCTCATACATCAGCTTCAGTGCTTCCCATAGTTGTTTGGTAGTTTTACACTTCTTGAAGCCTCTGTTGATGGAGTTTGGAAGAGTAGTTTGAAGGGCTGTCATGGCTTTCTGATCAATTTCTATTCTCCTCCTGTCTTCTTCAGAGTAATCAGCCATAGCCTTTGGAATCATACTACCACCAGTAGCAGAAGTGGTGCTTGGTATGTAAGGTCCTTCAACAACAGAGTCCCACATCCTGGAGTCTTGAGACTTGATGAAGCCTTCCATTCTTTGACACCAAGTATCAAACTCTTCAGGAGTGATCAGTGGAGACTTTGTCATAGTTACAGTTTCCATATCAGCTTTGGTAATAGCTGCCATTAGAGTTGTTAAGTATTTTGTGTGTGTGAGAGATCTTAAGATGGTGAGATCTTATATCAAGAGCCTGAAAAGCTCTGATACCAAATGCAGGACCGTTGAAGGGTATGCACTTATAACACAACAACACAATGAGGAGAGTTGCTTAGAACACATAACATATCAAATAGGGAACTGTTAACTTTAGTGAAAGATGCTAAGAACACAAGTAAGAATGAGACAGAACAAGATTGCAAACAACACAACTAATTGGTTTTGAAGAATGTTGTATATTGCTTCTCAAGTTCTATTACAAATGTTACAAAGCATAAAGGAAAGTTACAAGTACTTGAGATACATATACTACATCCTACAGCCGGCCATACTTTGAAGGCCAGCTGGATACATATGACGAGACAACTACAAAATCAAATGTAGAGTCAAAAGGCAGATTTGCCTTTTGACTAGTGACTATGACATGCCATAGCTCACATCCTAATATATTACAAAAAGGATAAAAGTACATAAAGTATAAAGCAAAGACTCAAGACCTCAAGGTACAGTTACCAAAAGCATGGACCTTTTCACCAACTCATGTAAGTTGGTGACTTTACAGAGTTGCAGCGGAAAGGTGGTCCAACTTTATGGTAAATTACATTAGATAAAGGCATATCTTCAAAAGTCTTCGGAAGAAATTTGTCTTCACTCTTTGGCTTCGGAAGACTTTGCCTTTGAAGCTTCGGAAGACTTCACTTTTGGCTTCGGAAGATGTTGGTCATGGCTTCGGAAGATTTTACACTTAGGATATTTCTAGTGCATGATGTAAAACTTCCGAAGCATTTCTACTTCTGTTCTTTAGTGCATGCATGTAGAGAGACTTTGAATGTTTTGGCTGCATCAGACTTATAGGAATCCTTACAAAACTGTGTATGACTACATGGACGAGGTACTTCCATTAAGAAGAGACATTCCCTTTCATGAAGTACTTGATAGAGAAATCTCGCTCATAGTCCATCTGCTTAAAGGAGTGGTTTATAGCAGCTTTAGGAAAGGAAACATCACCTTCTACATCATCCAGCTGAAGATGAGTGTTTATGATGGTCGGAGTGATGAGATTGTCCTCCCCTGAACTGTGGCAGATAGTTTCTTCTCCCCATCCATGGTGACCTCTTGCCAAGTCCTCCTAAAGTACAAAAGTTGATCCATATAGAGTGGAGGATCAATAGTGAGGGAGGTGAAGTAGTTGGACAAAGAAAGAAATCGGCAAACCTCTGATAAACTAGGATCTTTCTAAGAGTTCAATAGAGAAACTTGGTTGTGTTGCCTGTGAAGTTGCATGGAAAAATCAGGGTTGTTTCTACGATCAAGGTTGGCCATTTGAGAAAGCTTAAAGGTGAAGGAAGATAAGAACAAAGGCGGTTGTGGGTGAATTTAGGTTAAAGAAGGTTGTAAGTGAAAGAAGGGGGAACCGTTTGGTATATATATGAAAAGAATGTTAGACAAAGTTAATGGAAAAAGATAAACTTTGAAATCCGGATGTCGATCCCACCTCTGAAAAAGTGTCCAAAAGGTAGTTTTCTTGGAAGTCGATAATCTTTCAAAGGTAATTTTATCTTCGGAAGTTTTGATAAGCTTCCAAAGCCAAAAAAGACTTCGGAAAATGTTTCAAAAAGTTTTTAAAATTTTGCTTCGGAAGGAAACTACTTAAAGAATTTTCACTTCTGAGACATTTTTTGGTGTCGGAAGAGATCAAAACTTGTTAGTTTTATTCTAAAGAGAATAAATCTTTCAAGACTTAATTGTTTTCAGAAGAAAATTATTCTTCAAAAGAATATAACTACTTATGAATAAAGTTAAGCTTCAGAAGATATTTCAGAATTTTTTCCAAATGTAAATTCACATAAGTAGTTATTTAATTTGAAGACATAATCTTCTTCCAAAGGCAACTTGATATCTTTCAAAAGAAAAGATGTTCAAAATTTTCAAAAATCTAAGTAATATTATTTAAAAGATTTTCTTCCAAAGTAAACATGGGCTTATGAAGGTGATTAAATAGACAACTTAGAACACATAGGTTTTAGAAATAATATTTAATTAAGTTTAAGAAAATCTACTCATGGTTAATCATCCCAATAGCTGATACAAGATATTTAAATCTTTTCTCATCAAAAGCTGTGGTAAAAAAATTAGCATATTGTACATTTGTGTAACTTTGACTAGTTTGATTAATCTATTTTCAAAGTTATCTCTAATCAATGATACCCGATATTGATGTGTTTTGTCCTTGAGTGCTGCACAGGGTTCTCTATAATAGAGATAGCACTGTTGTTGTCTATATGGATGGGAGTCTCTTTGAAGTTGAATCCATTGTTCAGCATCTGATTCTGAATCCAAAGCACTTGAGTATAGCAGCTAGTAACAACAATGTATTCAGCTTCAGCAGTTGATGCAAACACACAAGATTGTTTCTTGCATTGCCATGAGACTATCATTCCACCAAGGAATTGACATCCCCCAGATGCAGACTTTGCAGTCATATTGCAGCCACCATAGTAACTATCTGTATAAGCATATAGATTAAAGTTAGAATTCTTTGGATACCAAAAGCTTAGAGTTGGAGCACCTTTGAGATATCTTAGAATCCTCTTGACAGCAACCTGGTGTGACATCTTTGGATTGGCTTGATATCTTGCACAAAATGCATTTGGCAAACATGATATCAGGCCTATTGGTTGTGAGGTACATATGAGACCCAATCATGGCCATGTAGAGATGTTCATCCATACACTCCCCCTCAAGATCAGGTATAAGGGAGTGATTTCTGGCTATGGTGTCTTTGCAACCTAACATTCAGTCATGTTGAATCTTGTAAGTATGTCTTGTACATACTTTGACTAACTTATGAAGATGCCACTGTCAACTTGCTTCACTTGAATTCCTAGAAAGAAATTAAGTTCCCCCATAGCACTCATTTCAAATCTATTCTTCATCAGCTTCTCAAAGTCTTTGAAGAGCCTTGGATTAGTTGACCCAAAGATAATGTCATCTACATACACTTGAAACCAACATTAAATAATTCTTTGTTCCCTTGATTAAGAGAGTTCCATCTATAGTTCCCATTTTATAACCATGCTGACAAAGATACTGAGATAGAGTCTCATACCACTTTCTTGGAGCTTTATCAAGCGTGCAAACATAATAAGGATGATCAGGGTTTGCAAATCCACGTGGTTGTTTGACATACACTTCTTCATCAATCACCCCATATAGAAAAGCACACTTGACATCAAGTTGGTAGACCTTGAAATCCTTGGATGCAACAAAAGCTAAGAATATCCTAACAGCTTTAAGTCTTGCTACAGGAGCAAAAACATCTATGTAGTCCATTCCCTCTTCTTGTATGTATCCTTGGACAACTAGTCTGGCCTTGTTCTTGATGACAAGTCCTCTATCATTCTTGTTGTTTCTAAAAACCCACTTGGTTCCTATGGTAGTCTTCCCTTGAAGAAGAGGACATAGGTTCCAAACCTTCTGCCTTTTGAATTAAAGCAGCTCCTCTTGTATAGCATCAACCCAACTTCCATCCTTTAAAGCCTCATCAACTTTCTTTGGCTCTAATATGGATAGGAAACCATAATAAGGACAAACATTTTGTCATGGGTTTGTCCTCTTATTCTTACCCCCTTGTCAACATCTCCATTGATGTTTGTGGTGAGGCGTGACTTGTGAATCCTGAGTTGAGGGATCACAACAAGTTGATTGGAGAGATCCAAATTAGAGAAATTTAGATCAGCACACTTATCAAGAGAGGCTTGATCCAATGAGTGTGTGACATCATTGATTTTGTCTTCCAGGGAGTGTTTATCATCATCAAGAAACTCTTGATCTCTGTCACCACTACCACTTCCTCCTACATTTGAAGCTCTTTCATTTGAGTTTTATGACTCTGAGCTGGAAATTATAGGCACCTCAAATGTATTAGCTAGGTTTGTCATGGTTGTGTCGATAGGAACTCTATCTGCAGGGTTGGTTACCACTAGAGCTGAAGTAGTATGATTTGTAGGTCTTCTCAGCTTAAACGTGGGTCAGGATCTCTTGCTAATAAGATATCCATGGATCCTGAAACATTCTCACAAGATTTGTTAAAAGAACAGTTGGTAACTAAATCAATATCAAACTATCAATCAGGATCAGAACCTTTCACACTAGGAGTGTGCTCATTTAATGTCACATTGGCTGACTCCTCAACTACTCTAATTATGAGATTGTATACTCTATAAGTCTTAGCTTGGGATCCGATAAAGTGTCCATCATCTAATTTATCAGCAAATTTGGCTACTTGATCTTTGGTATTCAAGGTGGTGCAAGGACATCCAAATGACCTAGGAAAACCAATAAAAGGTTTCCTCTTGTGCCAAAGTTCATAAAGAGTCTTACCATGAGTCTTAACCACTAAAAATATGTTTTTCACATAGCAAATAGTGTTCACTGCCTTTGCTCAGAAGGTGATAGGCAGTTTAAAGTTAGACAACATGGTTCTTGCATCTTCAATTAGCGTCTTGTTTCTCCTCTCAGCAACACCATTTTGCTAAGGAGTCCTGAGAGCACTATATTGTCTTGTAATATTCTTTTCATCACAAGATATATCAAGGATTTGGTTCTTAAATACAATTCCTTGATCACATCTTAAGGTTTTGACCTAGGATCACATTGATTCTCTATTTTTAGAATGAAATTCTTCAAAATCTCATGTGAAGTCATCTATGATCACTAAACAATATGATGTTCTTCCTAGGCTCATTACACTGGTGGGGTCAAAAAGATCCATATGTAATAAGTGTAGGGGAGTAGTGATGGAGTTTCTTTCCTTTGGCTTGTGAGATACCTTGTGATGTTTCCCTTTTAGGCATGCAACATAATGGTCATCACTTGTAAACTCTTTCTTTGGACTTCTAGTTACCAAATCATTCTCAATTAATTTATTCATATTTTTAAAGTTTACATGGTATATCCTTTATGCCAGAGGAAATACTCATCGCTATTTGCTTTATTTAGAAAGCAAGAGACTTCTCTTGAGGGAGATGTTTCTTTAAATCCATCTTGTACATGTTCCCTTTCCTAGGGGCTCTAGGCAGGATATGCTCTTGAGGAATGACCACCCCAGACTTGAGAACAATGCACTCATGCTCGGTGAAAAGCATGTTGTGTCTCTGATCACAAAATTGGGATACACTCAGTAGATTGTACCCAAGCTCTTTGGCAAAGTTTACCTTCTCAATGCTGAGATTACCATTTGTGACCCTGCCCCTTCCAGTAATGTAACCTCCAGCATCTCCTCCAAAAGTAACCGGCCCTCCATCAATCTATTCAAAATTTTATAGTAAAAAGCCATTGCATGTCATGTGCCTGGAACAACCACTATCAATGAACCATACATTCCTGTTGGTCTTTAGTTATTCCTGCACAAAAGAGATAGTTAGTTACATTTGGAAACCCAAGCCTTGTTGGTTTTAGTCTTGTCAAAATGAGTTGAAGACAATGCAACAGCAATTGATCCTATGTTCAAGCTTTGAGGATCATCAGCTGTTGTTGATGAAGAACCTTCAGTCACATGATCTTTCTTAGTCTTCCACACCACCTTTGGAAGTTTAGACTTGACCTGCAATACTTCGGAACTTTTGACAATTTTAGTAGTTTTGGAGACTGGACCTTCGGAAGATCTTGCTATCACTACAGTAGGCTTTGGTACTTCGGAAGCATTCCTTTCTTCTGAGACCAATTTTTCTGCCGAAGGCACATTTTCACTTGTCTTATTCTTCATTTTGGAGCTTCCAAAAGGAAAAGACTTTCCTTCCGAAGCTGGCTTCTCCTTGATTTTCTCAGAAGTTTTCTTCTTGATCATATGCACAGTACTTTTAGGATTGTAGAGGCAATCCTTGGCAAAATGAGAAGTACTACCACACATGACACAGTCCATTTGCTTCCTTCTGAGAATCTTTCTTTGAGAGAAAGGTTGAACTAGATCACTTTCCATTTCCATCTTCATCTTCTCAGATGATGTAGTAGGCTTCTTAGGGTAAGGCTTGCTTTTGGAACTAGATGGTTTAGGATGTGTAGCAGTGGTACACAACTGATCAGCCTTCTTTCTGGTGCTGGGATGATTTGAACAAGAACTAGAACTCCTGGTACTATAGTTCATGGTTGAGTCTTTAGCCTTAACCACTTCAAATCCTGTAGAGATAAACACTTGTTTCTACTTAGAGTTGAAAGTGGCCTTGATCTCTTAAGCCTTCTTTGACTTCCTCTTGGCTTTTCTGATCAAGTTTTTCCTCTTAGAGTTGGTCATCCCAACTTCTTTTCTCTCCTCAGGAGAATAGTGACCCTTCTTAGGACGATCTTCTTCACTCTTCCTAGAGTCATCTTTCACTATCTCCCCTTCATCCTCTTCATTCATGGGGTCTATACGGGGAAACTCATTTTCACAAGTTTCACACCTTGGAGCTCTTACAAACAATAGAGTGTGTGGAGGAGCTATCTCAGTAGATCTCAGTCTCTGCTTTTGCATGCAAGGATAAGGATATCGTGTTCTTGAAGGTCTCTTCTTTAAGAATACATTTTTCTACTCTGGCTTTTGTGATCACAAACTTAGCCTGGCATTCAGTTAACTTAGTGATGAGCTCTTTGATTTGAGTCCTGTAGTTGGTGTGTTCATTATTAAGAGTGGAAATGGTTTTCTCTAAATCTCCTATTTCAAGTTTATAATCATTTCATATCTTTTGTAATTAGATTTTAAAATGTTTAAAGACTCAAGATCAGATCTCATCTCTAAGTTATAAGACCTGTAGTTTTTAACTTTAGCAATACATTCAGGTGTACAGAGATGTTCCAATACTTTGTATTCTTCATGTCAACCATCAGTGCTTGGTTTGGAGATGCATCCTCCAGCTCAGTAGTTCAAGTCCTCACAAGCATCAAACACTAATCAGCTGTGCATCTTGCTACTTTGACTTCTCATTCTGGGTGGCTCTGTCAGTGTATGTTGGAGCCTTTGAAGATTAGCATTTAGTCTTTAGATTTTGTTTTTTTCATAGTATAGGGACTTATTTGTAAATATATGTTCATTAGTTTCTTTGATTAGTATAAATAGGATTCTATGTATTTTTGTGCAGGTAGACTTTCAAATAGACTTTTGAGACGTACTTAGAACTCTCTCAATTGTACATTGTAATCCTTTGCAACTATCAATGAAACTTCTATGAATTTGTGTTATAATTGCAGTTGTTAATTACTTTGTTCATATAATTGTTTATTGCATTATATCATATACAAAGATTGATCCATTTGAACCTATAATTGCTCTGATACCATTTGATAGGTTCAAATGGATCGATATATGTATATGATATGATTCAATTAACAATTATATGATCAAAGTAATCAATAGATGCAGTTATAACAAAAATTATAGAAGTTTCATAGATAGTTGCAAAGGATTACAATGTACAATTGAAAGAGTTCTAAGTACATCTCAAAAGTCTATTTGAAAGTCTACCTGCACAAAAAGACATAGAATCCTATTTATACTAATCAAAGAAACTAAGGAAAATATATATATAAAATAAGTCCCTATACTATGACAAAAACAAAATCTAAAGACTAAATGCTAATCTTCAAATGCTCCAACAATACTCCCCGTATAATTTTAAGTGTACAAACTTAGAAGTTTATATAAGTTGAATATTGAGAGAAACCAATCATTATCAACATGCCTGCACACATAAAATCATGCAAAAATAAAAATAAAGTAGAATAAAAGCTCTACTAGATATACAATGAATCATAAGCCTGTAGTGAGATCATATCAGATAATAATCAGCACATTAAAATAAAAGAAATGTGGATAGTCATAGACAATGATTAAATCCTGATCAGGTGTGTTCCAGGTCAGCGTTACCGCAACAAAGGAGACACTATATCTAAGGACAGACCATGAGTACTTTGGTAAAAGTATCAGCACACCTACTTTTTTAATTCTTGGATTGTTAAGGTTCGATTAGATATGACATTATGTAACCCACACTTAGACTTAGAAAGTCCGACCCTCGTCAAGGTATGCAAGCAAGCACTTTTACGCAGCTTAAAAACCTGACATATATGTATAATCAGATCTCATGTTTAGGTGAATGAGAGAATTATTATGGTATTTGATAATCTCAGAGAAAACCACCATGGACAAACCATTAGGTAATCCCTGAATCCGTTTCATAAAGAATTGGATATAAATGATTCATAAGAATCAGAGGACATCCATTTTGGACTTTTGAAAGGATTGTGCACATTGGCATCTTTTGCATCAGGTGAGATTATCCAGGTCTGTAATGACTTACAACAGAAGATACCTCGTCACTTCAGGTCTATGATGACTCTTAAAAAAGAAGTGAGCAGATGCGGTAAACAGATCTCATGGTTATTCATATCACTACCAGGTGTGAGTTTGTGACTTGACAAACAATCAATCAGATAAGTCAACACCACTTATAGGAACTAAGATGGATAACCCACAAATGCATAATGATTTAGTTAAATCACAAGAATCTACTTTTTCAGTATAATTGCATGAGTTTACTGTACATCATATCTGGTCATGTCAGACTTTATTATCGAGTGAAGTATGCAACTGATTAAATCTGATGTACTATCATTTCTCACATGTTAAAATGGCATATGCAATCCTAAAATAAGAAATAAACTATATATTTGGATTTTCCTTTTATAATTTTCTATTTTGGTTTTGCAATTTCTAAATTTGTATTTGCTTTTTATTTTTTAGCAAACACACACAATATATACAATCAGGCAGTCAACTTTGATAGTTTCTCTTTTAATCTGCTTATTAAAAGAAGAGAGGGTTCTTATCATTTTGATGAAACAAAATCAGTTTTCAACATGATTAATAAGACCAATAGACTCAACCAAATACTCAAACCTTACTGGTAAAAAGGCTTTTGTAAAAAGGTCAGCCAATTCTTTTTCAGATTATATTTGAATCAAAATGATTAAACCTTTTTCAGAGTTATCTCTAAGAAAATTATATCGATTTTCGATATGCTTTGTTTTTGAATGTTGGACAGGTTTAGCTGTTATAAACATAGCAGCTGTATTATCAATATAAATAGGAGTTTTAAGAAATTAAACCCGTTTTGAGAACATCCAGCTGATGCAGCTAAGTACTCAGCTTCTGCAGTTGAGACTGAGACATTTGTTTGTTTCTTACACTACCATGAGACTAATCTGGGACCTGAAAACTGACAACCACTCGTAGTAGATTTATGATCTTGACAACATCCCCCATAATCACTATTAGTATATCCATGTAACTCGAAGTTTCCTTCATAAGGATACAATAACCCTAGGCCCGGTTTTCCTTTGAGATGTCTGAATATGCGTTTGACAGTGATAAGTTGAGATTCCTTTAGGTCTGATTGATACCTGGCACAAACACAAAGAACATACACTATGTAAGGTCTAGATACAGTAAGATACACCAAAGATCCAATCATAGATCTATATAATGTTTGGTCAATGGATTTTCCTTTCAGATCAGGATCAATCTTGGTATTGACGTCTGTTGGAGTTCTGATAGATTGATAATCTTGCAGTTTGAACTTTTTTCAAGAGCTTGTCAACAAATTTCTCTTGATTGATAAAAATGCCATCTAGAGTGTTTCACTTGCAATCAAAGGAAGAAGTTTATCTCTCCCATAGAACTCATTTGGAAACGAGATTTCATAATCTCTTCCAATTCTAAGCACAATTTCTGACTGTAGAACCAAATATTATATCGTCCACATACACTTGAACACATAAGAGATCATCTGCATCCTTCTTTATGAATAAAGTTGGATCAATATTCCCTCTTGTGTATCCATGTTAGATCAAATGCTGGGACAATGTCTCATACCAGATTCTTGGGGCTTGATGTAGACCATATAAAGCTTTGCTCAGCTTGTACACACGATGAGGGAATTTAGAATCTTCAAAACCTTGAGGCTGCTTGACATACACATCATCTGTGATTGGTCCATACAAAAATGCACCTTTTACGTCCATTTGGTACACCTTGAATTTCATATAAGAAGCATATGCTAGGAAGACACGAATTGCTTCACGTCTTGCAACTGGAGCAAACACTTCATCATAATCAATTCCTTCATCCTGGGTGTAACCTTGTGCTACTAGCCTTGCTTTGTTTCGAACAACTATTCCTCGATCATCTGATTTGTTTCTGAACAACCATGTTGTGCCAATGGCATTTTCTCCTTCAGGCAAATCCACAAGCGTCCATACTTCCTGTTTACGGAACTGTAGCAACTCTTCTTGCATAGCCTCAATCCAACTATTGTCCTGTAATGCTTCAGTGATGTTTTTAGGAACAATTTGTGAATCCAAGGATCGCAATCAGGAATTATCGATGTTAACAGGGAATCAAGTTAATGTTTGCGGAATCAACATTAACCTTGTTTAATTGTTTTAATAATTAAATATCAAATATAAAGAAAATGATTATGACGAACACAATGAGAAGAACACAATTATTAAGCAAACAAAAAGATTTGATTCAAACGTATTTCATTAAAGTGATTAATGATTACAGATGAATAAATAATAAATAATAAATGCTTCGAACATGTTGATGTTGATGTGATGGCTGCTAGGGTTTATGTTTGTGTGATTTGATGTGATGTTTGGGTTTGCCGTATTGATGCTTGGTTGTTTGTGTTCGTGTATTTGATGTGAAACCTAGGATCCATATTTATAGGCACATGTGTTTCACTTAAGGAAACACCGGACCTCTTGGGATTCGCACAACTGTCTTGTTGACTTGTTCAGTTGTTGACTTGTTGACTTGTAACACTTGTATTATTTAAATAAAAGTGTTTGGATTCCGCAGCTACATAGTCTTCCGAAGGTACTTGTTCTTCCGAAGGTACTTGTTCTTCCGAAGGAGTTTGCTCATTCGCAGGAGTCTTCACTTGAACTCTGATTTTCACTTGAACTCCAGTTGATTGTTCATCCGTAGATGATCATCGGATGTTTGTTACTTGTAAGAAATATATCTACGGAAGAACAAAATGTTCATCCGTAGATGTTTCTTACACTTGGTCAATTCCATAATTGACCAAGTATCATGTTTGTACATGCAATCATACACAGATCAACACACATATGGGTTAACCTATATAGACAATGCATACATCAAAATAATGAATTACAATCATTCATTACAAATATTGATTAAAGTTCTAAGCCTATACAAAATGATCTAGATCTATTGTTCCTAAATCTAACAATACTCCCCCTTAGGCTTAGATACTTCTAATTAGCTCCTCAAAACTAAAAGTTCCTTCAATCTTGACATCGTCTTCTTCTTAAAATAAGATACTGCATCCTTTTGATCATCGTATTTGTACTTGATCTTCATTCTGCATATCCTTTGAAGAGTCTCAAAACTTAGTCCCAAAATGTCTTCTTCTATTGTTAGTGTTTCCACAATACTTCGGTTATGAATTATTTCAAGCTCATCTTCTTCTGAGATTCGAAGTTCTGATACTTCTTCAATGTCAGCTCCTTTCAGCAGCCTAGCATCATGTCTTCTTCTTTTGTATGCTTTAGCATGTAGTTTATCCACCACTTGAATCATATGAACATATAAGCATAGATCATTTTGTGCTCATTCATCTGATAGCTTTGGGATGAATTTGTCATGCAAGTATGATGTGTAGCTGGGGTGGAGCAGTTTGATCTCTACTGGGTCAAAAATTGTTTCTTTTCACCTTTCTTCCCTTCAGCATTCCTCAGTAGTACCATTTCTTTTGTTCTCTCTACGTATCCCCATTCAGTTATAGGAATAGTGTATTGATTTCCATCAAATCTTTTAATGGCTGTTGCATACTTCTTGTTGTATCCAACCCTTTTCAAAAACTCATCATGTATCAATGTAGAGGAGTTGGTTCTTTATCTTTTTACTTTTTCCATTCTTCTCTTATGATCAGCATCTTCTTTTCTTGCTTCCTTCAGTACATCATCTTTGAATTTGGTCTTGAGTCTTCCTACTGATACAGAGAAGTCTCTTCCTCTTAAGTGAATTGGGTAATTAGTGATAATTAAGCTTTGTAGATCCTTGATGTCACTCTCAGGCAGATACAATACTTGTTCTACATCATGGAAGTATTCAATTTTTCCAGATGTTCTCTTGATGATTGCATAATCCCAGTCTAGATTATATTTTCAGGCCATAATCCTGTTTTCTTCCACAGAACTGGGAGTTGTGATGTAGTCATACAGCTCAATCAATGTAGATTTTTGCTCTGTAATCTCTCTGACTGTTATACCCAAAGGTCAAACTTTGCCAGGTTTAACTGCTCGTGGCTCTCTAATTAGTTTTTCTTTCCTTTTGTGTTGATCTTTATATTTACAGTTATAGGATCAGCAGGGAGTTTGCTTTGTTGGTAATAGGATGGGTTTGGAGCTTCAGTTCTGAATCTCACCCCTGTGTCAAGCTCAACAACCATTACATGCTCTATCATCCTCCTGAGCTCACCAACTTTTCTTCCCTTAAGCTCATGTGCCTTGTAGTTGTGACCCTGTAGCCACAGATCATATTGTACTTGCTAAGCTTTGCTGTGTCACAGTGGCCTAGATCTTTCTTGATTTTCTGGATGGCTTGAAATGTTGTGAATGCTTCATAATCACAATTAGGAATCATGAATCTAGCCAGCTCAAACTCTTTCAGCACATCTTTCATCTCACTCATGCTCATCCTTTCTACCATGTCATACGGAAAGCCATGATTTATTAGGGTCATAAACATTGAGGATTCAGGCCTTTCTTCTAGTATGTCTTTTCTGGTTGGCAGTTCATCAACCTTTGATTCTTTGTCTGTTTTGGGAGGTTCATCCTTTGTGAGCTCATTCCATTCAGCATCACTCTCAGCTTCATCATGAGTTACTGGCTTTAACGTTGAAACATCCACTGAAGGAGTGTGCTCTGGAGATGTATGCCTTGATCTTTTAGGTGAATCTACAACATTGATCACCTTTTTCTTTGTAGAGCCTAAGTACTTCCTCTTCCTGGTGTATAGAATAAGTTTCTTAGAAGTCTCAGCAGGTTCTTTTCTTTGTTTTGTTGCAGGAGCATTTGATTCAAGGGTACTTATCTTCATCTTCATCCCATCAATCTCTTCATCCTTTCTTTACAGCTGAGCATATTGTTCTTGTAGAGTCTTGTTAGCTTTGTTGCTCTCCAACACAAGCTTTTCTATTTCAGCCTTTTCATGTGCAATTGACTCTTTTTGTTCTTTGACAAGCTCATGCAGAGCATCAATGACTTCATTGTTTTCTTGTATGTTTTCTCTTAATCTTTTCAGACTAGATTCCTGCTTCATAAGCTGATCATCTTTTTCTTTAATCATCCCCTTTAACTCTTGAATACTTTTCTTTCTATTGTTAGACTTGTCAACAAGCTTGTTGTATTCAGCCACTGTAAGGCCCCGTTCCCGGGACGCCTACAGTTGGTCACTCATCGCACAGAAAACATATAATTACATTGCATTAAGAAAACATTGCAGCGGAAACATTCAAAAATGACATCTCATTTCATAATAAATACTTTTGCCAAATAATACAACATTATCTGATTACAAAATACATGTTTGCATTATAACACAAAAGCTTCATAAATGGATGCCATCCCAAAAGAGCCGAGTAGCCTTGCCGTGCCATCCTCAGCAATCATTTACCTGCCAACTGGAAAATGCAATAAAAGTCAGCGTTGCTGAGTGAGTTCTAGTTTTAATAATAAAACATACTTTACTTTCATATAGAACCATTCGTTACTTTAACGTGATCACACATCATACGTACGCATAGATAATATCATTATTATCTTCTTCATTCATACATTTGATCATTCGTTCATTCGTTCATTTTTAACTTACTTGCGCATCGGACATCATCCATACCAATACCATATGCTACACCCCAATTAGTCTCAGCTACGGCCGAAGTCAATAAATGAACAGCTAAACGTATGCCACGGTACTAGGGTTAACCGATCAGTCTTAGCTACTGGGCCGAAGTCAATAAATGATCAGCTAAACGTATGCCACAGTACTAATGATAACTGATCAGTCATAGCCACTGGGCCGAAGTCAATAAATGAACAGCTAAACGTATGCCACAGTACTAAGGGTAAGCGGTAGAGGTTCCACATTAATGGTCAATCACAAAGAAGGACCCGGTATCCGATGCATGCAAGACGTGTCATCTCTTTCCACTTTACGTTACATAATACTTCATTTCATTCGTCATACTAAGTAAAGCCATAGGAAAGATAACCATACATCGTAATAAGGAACATATCGTATGCATTCATCATCATCATACAGGGCAACATCATACATTCATATATGCATAAACATGCAACATCATCATCATCATCATGCCCTACATGCACTCTAAGGCCATAACCATCCTCTTACATGCTCTTACGGGTTACCTTACGTCCAAACTTACATCTGCACCTTTCCCGCAGGCCAGAAGTCAAACTACATATTCATTCGAGTGCAACAGCCCTATTCGGGCGTATGGACACCCTTCAGTCGCATGGCCTCCATGCGACTGAACATCATGCGACTGGACTCATGCGGATGGTCATCTATGCGAATGAACATCAATCGTGCGTATGGACCTTGTGCGAATGGGATTACTGCGAATGGGCACCTATGCGACTAACCTCATGCGAATGGACTCATGCGACTAAGCATCTATGCGACTGAACCCTCAGTCGTACAACCTCATGCGACTGGACTCCCAGTCGTGCGACTGAAGTCTTCGGTGCGATTGAACCCTCAATCGTGCGAATGAATCCCAATCGTGCGAATGACCCTCAATCGCCCTCATTCGGCCGTATGGCCTTCATTCGGTCGCCTAGCCCTAGCTGATGCAGAATGGAGTTCATCCCGAACCCAATCTGCCATTTTCGGCCTCCAAGCTCATCCAAACCCATTCTAAGCCTAAATTAACCCTCCTGGACCTTAGGAATGCATACCATAACACCATACAAGCACACACAAGCCCGAAATCATACTCTAAACACATCATACACATCACACCCAAATGGGTCAAACACATACACACACAAAAACGGGTTTTGAACATTTTCCAGCCCCAAAATCAGTTGAAAACAAGTAAAAGTGGGGTCCTAGAACTCACACAATCGAGCACAAAGACAAGAGCTTCGATTTGGCTTGCCACTCGACGAATTTGGACACTCGAATCACCCGAAAACACCACTTTTCTCCTTTTTCCTCTTTTCTCTCTTCTCCCCCTTTCAAATCTGAAAATATGTGAAGTGTGGGGAGAGTGGGCTGCCCTCTCCCTACACATATCACCACATTACCCAACTTTTCTTCGTTGGCGAGTTTGGTCCCTCGACTTTGAACTTTATTTCTTTTCTTTCTTCGTCGGCTTCAAAATAATAAATTTCCGGGTGTTACAAGTCCACCCCCCTTAAATAGGTTTCGTCCCCGAAACCTGTTATTCCTCGAACAAACGTGGATAATGCTGTCTCATTTCTTCCTCAGTCTCCCACGTTGATTCGGATCCCTTCCTGTGCTTCCACTGTACACGCACAAGAGGAACCACTTTATTCCTTAGCCTTTTCTCCTTTCGGTCGATGATTGCCACTGGTTGCTCCACATAATTGAGCCGTTCATCTACTTCGATATCTTCCAATGGGACAATCATATCTTCATCTGCTAAGCACTTCCTTAGATGAGATACATGGAATGTCGGGTGAATTCCACTTAACTCATCTGGCAACTCCAGTCTATAGGCCACCTCTCCTACTCGAGCAATGATTCGGAAAGGGCCTATATACCTTGGGCTCAACTTGCCCCGCTTTCGGAAGCGAATGATACCCTTCCAAGGTGAGACCTTCAACATAACCCGGTCACCCACCTGGAACTCAATCGGCCTGCGTCGTTTATCAGCATACGACTTCTGTCTGTCTTTGGCTGCCTTCATGAAGGCTTTAATCTTCTCAAGCTTCTCAGTCGTAGCCTCGATTACCTCGACGCTTCCCAATTCCTTCTGACCAATATCACCCCAACAAACGGGCGTTCTGCATCTCCTACCGTATAGCATCTCATATGGAGGCATGCCAATGCTGGCATGATAACTGTTGTTGTATGAGAATTCAGCTAACGGTAGGTGGTCATCCCAACTTCCACCAAAATCAATCACACATGCCCGAAGCATGTCTTCCAGCGTCTGAATGGTCCTTTCTGACTGACCATCAGTCTGGGGATGGTAAGCCGTGCTGATATGTAACCTCGTCCCCATAGCGTCGTGGAACTTCTTCCAGAATTTAGATGTAAACCGGGTGTCGCGATCCGACACAATAGACACCGGCACACCATGACGAGTCACAATCTCCTTGATGAACAGATCAGCCAACCTCTCAGATGAATATGTCTCGCGGATCGGTAGGAAGTGAGCACTCTTCGTCAAACGATCAACTATCACCCATATGGCATCGTACCCTTTCGGAGTACGCGGTAGCTTTGTAATGAAATCCATGGTGACGTGCTCCCACTTCCATTCCGGTATATCCAAAGGTTGTATCTTCCCATACGGCTTTTGGTGCTCGGCCTTCACCTGTAAGCAAGTAAGGCACTTACTCACATACTCCACCACATCGCGCTTCATACCCGGCCACCAATAATCTTTCTTCATATCATGGTACATTTTCGTGGCACCAGGATGAATGGAGTACCGAGTCTTGTGAGCTTCATCCATTATCTTCACCCGTAGATCCCCAAAACGAGGAATCCACACACGATCAAATCGGGTTCTAACACCGAGCGTGTTTTCACCCAATTCTCCAACCAGACCTCTCATTCTTTCAGAGTTAAGATGATCTTCTTTCAATGCCTCATCTTGAAACTCTTTAACCTGCTTCATCACATCGGAGGTCATGATCAACTGATAGGCTTTCACCCGAATCGGCTCGGGCCTCTCTTTTCGGCTAAGGGCATCAGCCACCACGTTGGCCTTGCCCGGATGGTAGTGGATCTCACAATCATAATCCTTTATAAGTTCCAACCACCGTCTCTGCCTCATGTTCAAATCCTTCTGCTCAAAGAAGTACTTCAGACTCTTGTGGTCAGTGAATATGGTGCACTTCGTCCCGTAGAGGTAGTGCCTCCAAATCTTTAATGCAAAGACCACGGCTGCTAGCTCCAAGTCATGAGTAGGATAATTGACCTCATGAACCTTCAACTGTCGGGATGCATAGGCTATAACCTTTCCTCTCTGCATTAACACACACCCCAACCCCGAGTAAGAAGCATCGGAATAAACCACCAGATCTTCACTTCCATCGGGTAATGACAGAACAGGAGCTTGAGTCAATCTCGCCTTCAATTCTTCAAACGCCTTCTCTTGAGCTTGACCCCATACGAACTTCACCTCTTTTCGGGTCAACTTGGTCAGTGGAGAAGCAATCTTGGAGAAGTCTTGGATGAACCTTCTATAGTAACCCGCCAAACCCAAGAAGCTACGAATCTCGGATGGCGTCTTTGGTGACTTCCATTGCATAACCGCCTCCACTTTCGCCGGGTCCACCATAATCCCATCAGGATTCACCACGTGACCCAAGAACTGAACTTCGCGCAACCAGAACGCGCACTTGGAGAATTTAGCATACAACTTCTCCCTTCTCAGCGTTTCTAGAACCGCCCGAATGTGACCGGCGTGCTCTGCTTCGCTCCTCGAGTAAATCAGGATATCATCAATAAACACAATCACTGATTTATCCAACATAGGCCGACACACACGGTTCATCAAATCCATAAAAGCAGCTGGCGCGTTGGTCAAACCAAAGACATGACAAGAAACTCGTAGTGACCATAGCGCGTACGGAAAGCTGTTTTAGGAATATCTTGCTCCTTCACCTTCAACTGATGGTAACCAGATCGAAGATCTATCCTTGAAAACCAACTGGCACCCTGAAGCTGATCGAACAAATCATCTATCCTCGGTAAGGGGTATCGGTTCTTCACTGTCAACTTATTCAGCTCGCGGTAGTCGATGCACATCCTCATACTACCGTCCTTCTTCTTTACAAACAGGACCGGAGCACCCCAAGGAGAGATACTCGGTCTAATGAACCCCTTATCAAGCAACTCTTGCAACTGCTCCATCAACTTTCATCTCGGTCGGAGCCAACCGATACGGTGCCTTGGCGACAGGTTGGGCACCCGGTATCAGATCAATCTGAAACTCAATCTCTCTGTCAGGTGGCACTCCTGATAAGTCTTCTGGGAACACATCTGGAAAGTCACACACAACCGGTACATCAGCTAGTTGTGGTGTTGGCGTATCCACATCCTTTACATAGGCCAAGTAGGCACTACATCCACGCCTCATACACTTTCCCGCCACCGCCATCGAGATCACCTTCGGAATCGTAGTAACCCGATCACCATAAACCGTCACTGAACTACCGTCAGGCGCCGACAACCGAATCATCTTCTTGCGACACACAATGTTCGCCTCGAAGTCCGCTAACCAATCCATCCCAAGAACCAAATCAAAACCACCTAAGGTCATCACAAACGGTCTAACAGGAAACTTATGACCTCGAGCTCCACATCACAGTTCTCTATCATCTCAGAAATCCTGGTAGACTTACCTATGGCAGTTTCTACATCAAAGGGCGCATCAACACGTCTACTACTAACAGGCAGCTTAGCACAGAAAGCAGCAGAAATAAAACTCTTACTAGCACCAGAATCAAATAACACAGAAGCTAAAGTTTGGTTCACCAGAAACGTACCGGACACAACGTCAGGGTCCGTCCTAGCCTCCTCCTGTGTCATGGTGAATGCCCTGGCGCTCGCCCTCGGTCCATCACCTCCCGTCCTCTTCGCCCCTGAACTCTCAGCCCTCGGCTTCTTACAATCCCTGCTCATATGACCAGTTCCCCACAGTTAAAACATTTGCCCGACAGGCAATCCTTCGCCATATGCCCTGTCTTCCCACACTTGAAGCACACATTCAAACCCAGCCTGCATTCTCCCGCATGCTCCTTTCCACACTTACCACATCTCCTCGACCCTGCTCCCGGTGTGGCCACGCGCGGTCATCCACCCGTGCCTTTTTGTTACCCGTCGAGGCCTCTCCCGACCAAACCTCTTCCCGTTCCAGTTTCGATCACCACCACCCTTCCTATTCGCTTCAACCACCACCGCTCCCTCTCATCATAAAGTCTTCCGGCCAAATCGACCGCCGACCTAAACGTACTTGGCCGGGCGGCGATCATATGCCGGCGGACATCCACCGGTAAACCCTGAATGTACCTCTTGATCTTCCGAGAAAGAGGCGTCACCTGATCCGGCACCAACCGTGCCATCTCGTTGAACTTGGTAGTATATTGCTGGTGTGTCATGGATCCCGCCTCCAGCTGCAGGAACTCCCTCTCAATCTTATCCATTTCCCTGTGAGGACAGAACTCCTCAATTACCATCTTCTTCAGTTCGGGCCACCTCATTCTCCCGATCGCCCGATTACCCTCTGCTTGGACAATGTTGTCCTACCAGCATAGTGCCGAGTCCACAAAGGAGTGGGTGGCAAACTTTACTTTCTGATCTTCTCGGCACTCGCTGATGTCGAGAACAGCCTCCATTTCTCTCACCCATCGGTGAGCAGCGGCAGCATTGCCATTACCGTCAAAAGTAGGGGGCTTGCATCGCATAAACACCCCGTAGTTACAGCCTCGTGCCACTTCCCGCACAGGCTCCTCTTCCTCTTCCTCCTCATAATCGGAGAAAATCGTTTCAGGCTCCGGTTGCTCCCTCGAGGCCCGGTTTCTCTCCTTTCTTTCTCCCTCCTTCACAGCTTTGATGACTTCGGTCACCACAGACGGTAAGATTGTCTGCATGACCTGATGTACCTCCTCGACAACAGCCTCCTTCACCGAGGCCCTCAAATTCGCACTCTCATCCCCAGCTTCCGGATGAGGAGTCTCAGGTTCTGCAGGAACCTCTTTCTCAGCTCTAGGCCTTCCTCCCTTAGGGCGTGGTTCAGCAACAGGGCCATCACGGCCTCCACCCCTAGAAGCTCTAGAAGATCTACCACCAGCCATTCTCTAACACACTGAAAGATTCAAACACCAACACGGTCATTCAAGGAAACAACTCAGTTTATGTCAAGTATAGTAAGTCCCTAATTACAGTGGCCAGTTGTGATTAGCCACTTACTGTACTCTTCATACCCCAAGTATTACCTGTCCTGACTACATCAGTATTCAAATCTACTTACAACACATAACATATACCATGCGCACATAAACCGGTTAACTTTAAGAAAATACCTGATGGCACGCAGCTACTCAGTTTGGCATCCCATTCCCCATTCGTCCCATTCTCAGTTTAAGTTAAGGTTTATTTTAAAATTTACCCATTTCACTTAAACTTTGGCTCTGATACCAACTTGTAAGGCCCCGTTCCCGGGACGCCTACAGTTGGTCATTCATCGCACAGAAAACATATAATTACATTGCATTAAGAAAACATTGCAGCGGAAACATTCAAAAATGACATCTCATTTCATAATAAATACTTTTGCCAAATAATACATCATTATCTGATTACAAAATACATGTTTGCATTATAACACAAAAGCTTCATAAATGGATGTCATCCCAAAAGAGCCGAGTAGCCTTGCCGTGCCATCCTCAGCAATCATTTACCTGCCAACTGGAAAATGCAATAAAAGTCAGCGTTGCTGAGTGAGTTCTAGTTTTAATAATAAAACATACTTTACTTTCATATAGAACCATTCGTTACTTTAACGTGATCACACATCATACGTACGCATAGATAATATCATTATTATCTTCTTCATTCATACATTCGATCATTCGTTCATTCGTTCTTATTTAACTTACTTGCGCATCGGACATCATCCATACCAATACCATATGCTACACCCCAATTAGTCTCAGCTACCGGGCCGAAGTCAATAAATGAACAGCTAAACGTATGCCACGGTACTAGGGTTAACCGATCAGTCTTAGCTACTGGGCCGAAGTCAATAAATGATCAGCTAAACGTATGCCACAGTACTAATGATAACTGATCAGTCATAGCCACTGGGCCGAAGTCAATAAATGAACAGCTAAACGTATGCCACAGTACTAAGGGTAAGCGGTAGAGGTTCCACATTAATGGTCAATCACAAAGAAGGACCCGGTATCCGATGCATGCAAGACGTGTCATCTCTTTCCACTTTACGTTACATAATACTTCATTTCATTCGTCATAACTAAGTAAAGCCATAGGAAAGATAACCATACATCGTAATAGGAAGAACATATCGTATGCATTCATCATCATCATACAGGGCAACATCATACATTCATAATATGCATAAACATGCAACATCATCATCATCATCATGCCCTACATGCACTCTAAGGCCATAACCATCCTCTTACATGCTCTTACGGGTTACCTTATGTCAAAACTTACATCTGCACCTTTCCCCGAAGGCCAGAAGTCAAACTACATATTCATTCGAGTGCAACAGCCCTATTCGGGCGTATGGACACCCTTCAGTCGCATGGCCTCCATGCGACTGAACATCATGCGACTGGACTCATGCGGATGGTCATCTATGCGAATGAACATCAAATCGTGCGTATGGACCTTGTGCGAATGGGATTACTGCGAATGGGCACCTATGCGACTAACCTCATGCGAATGGACTTATGCGACTAAGCATCTATGCGACTGAACCCTCAGTCGTACAACCTCATGCGACTGGACTCCCAGTCGTGCGACTGAAGTCTTAGTCGTGCGATTGAACCCTCAATCGTGCGAATGAATCCCAATCGTGCGAATGACCCTCAATCGCCCTCATTCTGCCGTATGGCCTTCATTCGGTCGCCTAGCCCTAGCTGATGCAGAATGGAGTTCATCCCGAACCCAATCTGCCATTTTCGGCCTCCAAGCTCATCCAAACCCATTCTAAGCCTAAATTAACCCTCCTGGACCTTAGGAATGCATACCATAACACCATACAAGCACACACAAGCCCGAAATCATACTCTAAACACATCATACACATCACACCCAAATGGGTCAAACACATACACACACAAAAACGGGTTTTGAACATTTTCCAGCCCCAAAATCAGTTGAAAACAAGTAAAAGTGGGGTCCTAGAACTCACACAATCGAGCAAAAAGACAAGAGCTTCGATTTGGCTTGCCACTCGACGAATTTGGACACTCGAATCACCCGAAAACACCACTTTTCTCCTTTTTCTCCTCTTTCTCTCTTCTCCCCCTTTCAAATCTGAAAATATGTGAAGTGTGGGGAGAGTGGGCTGCCCTCTCCCTACACATATCACCACATTACCCAACTTTTCTTCGTTGGCGAGTTTGGTCCCTCGACTTTGAACTTTATTTCTTTTCTTTCTTCATCGGCTTCAAAATAATAAATTTCCGGGTGTTACAGCCACCAAATAGCTTGTGCTAACAGGGATGTCATCATCACTTAGATCATCCTCATGATAGGCAATTACATCAACATAGTTTGCTCCTTCTTCCCCTTCTTGATGTTCAGTAGCTAACTCATCATTATGTGCTACACTGACTGAGCTTGAACTTGATACAGCTGCTTGATCATCCTGCTCTTCATGTTGATGTTGTCGATGATCAGTGACTAGAGAGACTGGTTCAGTTTCATTTGAGTGAACAGGGGAGTCAGACTTGGTTATATACAGTTGAACTGTACTTGCTTGTGAGACTAACTTTGTCTCCCTGGTGTAAATGCTTTCAGTGGATTGGTTTTCAGGGGTTGGAGGTTGTTGAAAAAGTTGCATTTGGATTTGATTTGGTGATGGAGGGTGAATTGGAGAGATTGGTTCAGTGTTTTGGCTGGCTGGTGATTGTGGTTGGGGAGATTGAGATTGTGGAGATTGATGATGTTGGTGAATTGGTGATTGATGAGGTGAAGGTGAGACTTCCTCAGTGTTAGAAGGTGAACTTCCTTGCTGGTCTTCCTATACCAGTTCTTGTGGGATGTTGGCATTAGCATCCACCACATGAGCAAACATTTGCATGTCTCTCCTTGGTATTTTCCACTAATCTTGTTCAAAACAGATCTACCCAAATGAGCTTGCACAAATACACCACCATCTCTTGCTATTCCAGGCAATTCACCATTGATGATCAGTTGTAGGAACCTTGGGAACATGAACATCTTTTCTGCCTTCTGAACTCTTATTTGATCACACAAGCATCCAAGGATGTACTTAGAGTAGTTGTAAGTTCTCCCTTCAAATACCAATGATTCCAGATGATATGTGCCTTGAAAATCTATCTAGTCCAGACTTCCTGTTTGAAATGCACTTCAGATAGGTGTGACACAGGAATCTATGTGGTTTGTATAATCTTCCTTTCCTGATCTCCCCTTTGTCAAAATCTCCATCATATCCCATCAAATAGAAGATCTTTTCTATGTATTCATTCTCGAACACATCTGGATGACCTATCTCGATATCTCCCAAGTTGAGATTTCTCCTGATACATTGTTCATCAATCCTTAAGTATTCATTCCCAATATATGCACGGATCACCTCATCTTCTCCTTCCTTTTCTACTCTAGCTGAGTTCCAGAAATCAAGAATGTGTGATTGATGTATCACCGGCGGAGAGCATAGAATAGCCTAGATCATCGCAGATATCTGATGATATCCCGACACCCTTCCGATACAGGGTCATCAGCATTTAGAAATGCACACACATTATGCTCTCTAGCAAATCGATTAGCCATCTATTCATGAGAGTTAAGAAGAATAGATTAGAATCAACATTATAGATATGAGAATGCGAACAGTTTTAATGATAATCAATAATCAAACAGTTCATTATTGATGATTATGACATGTTTTACCTACAAACCAATGATCTGGAATCAAGATTATGTGTTTGTTGGATGTTTTGATTCGGTAATTTTGAATGTTTGTGAAAGGGGGAAAGGTTTGTTAAGTGGGTTTTCTAGGTCTGAAAAAGTGTTCTAAAAAAGTGAACAATGAATATTAAAGTCAAAAAAATTCATTTATTCTCCCTTAGACTCATTTATTTCCTTTATTTAATGAAGTGGGTCCCACTTTTCTTATTACTCATCCGGGGAATTTATTTGTTCCGCAGATTTCAGTTCATCCGTAGGAAATCTGCGGATGCCTAACTTAAATCTGAAATTTAAAAGTGAATTGAAGTATAACTTGACTTTCCATAGGTTACCAATCTATGGAAATGAATTAAACTTGTAAAATATTAACTCATTCATAGGATACCAATCTACGGATAGTCATATTTTACTCCCCCTTAAGTTTCGCACTGTAGCTTCTACTGATGTTTACAATGCACTGTAGCTTCTGCTGATGCTTGTATGTACTATAACTTCTGCTGATGCTTAAAATGCCATGATTGAAACTTATTTTATTGTATGGTTCTAATCAACTGATAGAACCATTTATTTCTATTGGACCTTGTTGACTTTGTATTCATGCCAATTGTGTACAAGAAAGTTTCTATTTCAAAAACTTCATGTATCTAAAAGCCAAGTTAGTGCTCAGGTTCCAATTCCTTCATATTTACAATTCATTTGACAATTTTGTTGTTAACTTATTTCATGATTCTACTCCCCCTAAATTTTTGATTAATGATGAATGAATGCATATATCATAAATTTCTAAGAAGAGTATCATGAAAGACACATGTCTGTCCAAACAAAAAGAAATTAAACTAAACAAAATTGAAATGAGTATTATGTACAATCATATATACACATAGAATGGGATCATACTATAACACTAAGCATCTTCCTGATGAATTAATTTGTTGAAATGATACCTGATCTTAGTTCTGATTGCAAGTATGTTTGTCCACTTAAATCCATACAAGAGTATTGTATCAACTAGGCATGTTGTTTATCATGTTTTCATATTCATTAGTGAGTACTGTTATGGGCTTCAAATTCAAATCACTTAGAGTTTGTCCTCCCTTTGTGAGTCAAATCATCACTTTTTCACACTTAGAAACTATGTACTTAAAGTTATAAGTTCTATCTTGAGATGCATTTGACATCTCATTAATGCAATGATGTAAAAGCTCTAGATATAATATACAGTTGATCACAGAGGATTCTTTTGAGAGCTGAGATATGATCATCATTAGCTCACCAGGTCTTTACTTACGTAAAACAGAGGGCCTTTAACCCAGGTCTTTGTTTACACAAAACAGAGGGATGATGAGGATCATGATCTTTTCACCAGTTGGTTACAAATGTATACCATGGTGATCATACACCCAGATCTTTGTTTACACAAAACCGAGGGATGATGAGGATCATGATCTTTTCACCAGTTGGTTACAAATGTATACCATGGTGATCATACACCCAGATCTTTGTTTACACAAAACAGAGGGAGTATGATTTGCAAAGATAGATATTATAAAGTGTTGGTACATAGTGTGCTTAGATGAGTGATTTGGTCACATCAGAATAAGACTCACTTTCTGTATCCTCAAAATAAAGTTTCCCACAAACAATCTGTTGATACATCATGTTCCTAGTTTATGTTCTTAATTGTAAAAGTCTTTCATTTCTTAGACATGTGTAATGTGAATTCTTAATGAAATATGATATGCTTCTTGATGTTTATTTGTCTTTAAATATTCATATTATTATTGTATTTAGTATAATTCATATATATGAACATCATATATAGGTTTGAGGTTGTTGTACATAGTTCCAAGTCAATAATAATTGAGAAATGTGTTCAACTTAGTTGGGTGGTTATTCATGCTAATGGACCATACTTATGGACCATACGCACGAATGAATCATACTTATGGATCAGTCGCACGACTAAACCAGGAGACTGGATCAGTCATATGACTGAGACATAAGATTGATTCAGTCGCACGACCGAACCTTCAGTCGTGCGTATGAATCAATCGCATGAGTCAGTCGCACGACTGAACCATGCTAATGGTTCAGTCGTACGAATGAAAACTAAAAACCTATAAATACCACATAATTCGTGAAAAAAAGGAGACTTTGAATATTCACAAACCCTAGCCATCCAGAGCGTCCTAAACAACATATCCAACTTCATAGTTCGTTCCTGATCGACTTCTAATCAATTCTTAACGTTTGTTTCATCATTAGATCGATAAGGTTGTCGTTAAAGTCAAAGATCAGCGCGTCTGTTTGGGTGACGGGTGGAATAAGTACATATGTTTGGATGCATGATTTTTGTGAAGTGTTAACTGTGAAAGCAAAGTGAGATATTAATTTGTTAAAAAGCTAATTTTCCAATTCTACCTCCATAATCGCTGAACCAAATTTGATCATTTTGGGTTTAAAAGTTTAAAAAAGCATATTAAAAGTTTAAAGTCAATTGGTGTGACGTTGTTTACACGGAAAAAAAGGGCTAAAGATGCCGCATATGATGCAAATCAATCACCTTTGTTAGATATTTGCATTAAAAGTTACTGGAATCATTTGGAATACAACCACCGACAGATTTAACTTTACTTGAGGTCTTTAATTTCTTTTTCTATTAGAAAATAATAATAATAATAATAATAATAATAATAATAATAATATAATAATAATAATAATAATAATATTATTATTATTATTATTATTATTATTATTATTATTATTATTATTATTATTATTATTATTATTTTATTATTATTATTATATTATTATTATATTATTATTATTATTAATCATTATAATTCGTATAATACCATTACTTCATTTATTGACATCTTTTTAAAGATTCCATATCCATTTGAATATCTGAAGTCAAAGTAAAAAATACTTGAAGAGAAGGTATAGTTATGGTTAGTTTGAGGTTTTTTGAACAACTTAATGATCAACAAATTTGTAGCAATACCACCTGCCATCACTTGTGTCTAGCTTTCTATTCTATGGATTTGCTTGATGGTTAGCGGTGTTTGATTTGGGTCAAATAAATGAAATTTTGTATTGCCGGTAAAAACTACAGCAGAGGTATACAATCTTGTGGTCCCTAGTGCAAATTTAACATTTGAAGCCGTAATTGACCCGTCAATAAGTGGTCTAGTAAGTTAAATATTTAAGTTAATACCACAAGAGTTTGAAGATTATGATTTTTGAATTGTGCTCTCTTTTCCCGTTTCTAAAATTTTGAAAATTAAATGTTAATATAGGTCAGTATCACCCTAATAGCAACTGGATTCAAGACAAAAGAAACTGATGACCCGCCTCTTCAGGTACAATTCAATCTCGATTTTTAAAACGGATTATTAGTAGTAAGGTGGCTAATTATTTTTAACAACAAATATTATTAATTACCAAGATGATTACACATTATCTTACTAGCAAGAAGCTAGAGAAGATATTCACCAAATACATTCTATTACATAGTCTCAATAGATCTCCTCCATTGATTCCATTCCAAGTTTTCTATATTTGCTCGGTTTTTTATCCAAAGAAAAACCAACACCTTTATCTCCTCCAAAATCTTATTGTAATCACTTTGTTGGAGAAAATGAGACTGTTTCTAGCTTTTCATAACGTCCATGAGGCAACTAAAATTATGGAGTACACCAACCTGCCTCTCGATCCATTAAAGTTGAGGTGAACCGGGACATTATAAAGATCCTTTGTGGTGAAAACATAGATCTGTGGGACACCAGTAGCGGTGTGCAAAAAAACCAAAAACCGAAAAAAACCGAAAACCGATCCGTATTCGTAACCCGAAAAAACCAAACCGAATTACGAATTTGGTTTTCGGTTCGGTTTGTAACCGAAACCGAATTGGGAATTCGGTTTTCGGTTTGGTGGAAATTTTGAATTCGGTTTGTTTGATTTAACCGAATTCAATATGTATACTTTATTTATTTTTTTATAATTGTAAGTTTAGCCCAACTTCTTAAGGCCTAAATTTTCAAGGTGTTTTATTGAAACCAAATAACTAAGAAATTATATGCTAGCCCAACTCTAATTACCAAAATTGAGTGTCAAATCTTTTTTCTATAGAGTCAAAGTCGACTATTTATGTTTTTAAAAAACAAGGTTGTTAACAATTCAAGAGTTTAATTATTTGATATATATTTATGACGAAATATATATGAAGAGTGATTCTCGTACAAGCGATCTAAAGTTAACAACATCTTAAAAAAATAAACAAATGGCGAATTCGGTTGAATACGATTTTTTCGGTTTTTAACCGAAACCGAACCGAATTGAATTCGGTTGAATTCGGTTCGGTTAGCCATATTCCCAATTCGGTTCGGTTCAGTTTTCGGTTATGCCTGAAAAAATTTCAAAACCGAATAAACCGAACAAACCGATAACCGAACCGATGAACACCCCTAGATTCCACACCATGAACTAATTTGTTGCCGAACAATTGAGGCAACATAGCACCCCGTTAAGATATGATCCATAGTCTCGTCTATCTCATCACATAACCTGCATCAGATAGAAGGGACAGATATATTCTTTTCTTTAAGACATGTGAGTGTTGGAAGACGGTCCATTACAGCTCTCCAACCAAATACATTGATCTTAATTGGAAGCCAGTTGTTCAAGTTAAACCGTGTGGATCCCTATTAGAGATATGGTTATGACGGTTGGTTACACATTGCTTAGAGGTTGTTATGTTAGTTGTGATCTAGAGGTTGTTATGTTAGTTGAGATCTAGTTGAGATTTGTATCTAGATTCTTCTATCAATCTCTATAAATAGTCATTGTATCTTACTTGAGATAATAAGAGAGAATATACACTTTACAACATAGTTTATCTTTGCTTTATGGTATCAGAGCAAGACTCTGTGAGTTCCGGAAATCTTCTCCGGCAACTCTAAACCTTTCTGCCACCGTAACACCGCCGCCTACCGCCATGACATCAACAACTTCATCTTCATCCTCTTCTGAAACAACACATTCTACCATAAATTCTTTCAGTACCTTACCTAACATTGCCAATTTATTATCAATCAAACTTGATGATTCAAACTATCTAAATTGGAAGCATCAGATTGTTACTATTTTGAAGACTTTAGGCTTACTGAAGGTTCATCAAATCTGATATAGTCGAACCATCATCTACGTCAATTGATAGAGAAGCATGGGAGAAAAGTGATGGTTATGTTCAAGCATTGATAACAGCTACTTTATCTCCTTCGATTCTTCATATTGCTAGAAATTCATCTTCTGCCTCAGCATTATGGAAAGCAATTGAAGAATCTTTTGTTTAGATCTTGTTTGCTAATGTTGAGTCGTGGATTCCTGATTCGGGTGCAACTACTCATATGACGTCTGATCCTACTTTTGTTTTTGGTACCGTTCCTTACACCGGTGCTGAACGTGTTGTTGTCGGTAATGGTACATCTCTGTGTATATCTCATATCGGTTATTCATATCTTTGTTTGCCTCGATGTACTTTATTACTTAGACATGTTCTTGTGGTTCCTGGCCTTGCCAAGAACTTATTGTCAATCACTCAACTTGTGATTGATCATCCCATTTCAGTTATATTCTCATGTTTTGGTTTGTCTATACAGACTCACAGCAGACAGCCACTCCACCACACGCGAGCTAGTCCTCGTCAGTTGTACTCTCTCACAGCAACATCCACCATTTCTCGTGAGCTGTGGCACTCTCGACTGGGTCATCCTTCAGATTATGTGCTGTCTAGGCTTGAATTTTTACGCTTGTCTTGTTTTTCAACAAATAAACCACGTAATTCATGTTGTATTTCTAAATCTAGTCGTTTACCATTTCATTCAGTTGTATCACATTCTACTGTTCCATTATATGTGATTCATTGTGATATTGGGGGTCCCTCTTCTGTCTTATCTCGCTCCGGCTATCGTATCTTTATCACGTTTATTGATGACTTTAGCCGGTTTACATGGATTTATCCTTTGACGTCTCGTTCTCAGGCTATTGATTGCTTTCGTCATTTTCGACCTTTGGTTGAAAATCTTTTCTCATGCACCATTAAACATCTTCAATGTGATGGTGCTCCTGAGTTAGTTCATGGAGCTATGGCTCAATATCTTACTGATGTTGCTATTGCTTATTGGATTTCTTGTCCTCACACACCTCAACAAAATGGGGTTGCTGAGCGCAAGAATCGTCACTTATTTGAGATTGCTCGTGCCCTGCTGTTCCATGCTCATCTCCCAAAGAAATTTTGGTATGATGCGTATGCTACTGCAGCCTTTCTTATTAACCGACTTCCTACACCGGTTCTTCATCATTCTACACCTTATGAGGTCCTCTTTGGTACTTCTCCTGATTACTCTATTCTTCGTACCTTTGGGTGTTTATGTTATCCGTTTCTTGGTGATACACGATCGGATAAACTTTCGCCCAAATCCACTCCATGTATATTTGTTGGCTATGCTCCTAGGTACAGTGGTTATCTTTGTTATGACCCTAGTACTTCTCGTACTTTTACTTCTCGTCATGTTGTATTTCGTGAGACAGTTTTTGATATACCAGCATCTACTCCTTCGTGTGTGTGTCTCTTCTGATTCGTCTTATCTATCTGATTTCTTTATTCCTCCCCCCACTTACTCTCCTCCTGCTACTTCAGCTTCTCTTCCCTCTTCACCTCCTCCTCCTCCACTATCTTCTTTTCCTCCTTCACCACCTCCTCCACCACCACCTCCTCCTTCTTCTTCTCACCCCATGGTCACTTGTTCTCGTGATCATACTCGTCAGCCTAGATAGTTCCCTGATCATGTTCTTTTCCATGTCACTATTGATCCTACTACTGAGCCTTCCTCCTTTTCTCAGACTCAATGCTATTCTGTTTGGTGGGATGCTATGCGCACTGAGATTGGTGCATTGCATTCTAATCATACATGGGATCTTGTTCTTCCACCTGCTTCGGCCAATATTGTTGGCTGTAAATGGGTCTATCAGATTAAACATAATCTTGATGGTACTGTGAGTCGCTATAAAGCTCCTCTTGTTGCTAAGGGCTTTCATCAGACCGAGGGTGTTGATTTTACTGAGACGTTTAGTCCTGTGGTTAAACCCACTACTATTCGTCTAGTTCTATCTATTGCCTTTTCTCGTGGGTGGACTATTCGTCAGGTCGATGTCAACAATGCCTTTCTTCATGGTGACTTATATGAGACAGTATATATGACTCAGCCACCTGGTTTTGTTGATTCTTCTCGACCTCATCATGTTTGTCTTCTTAAGAAGGCACTTTATGGCCTTAAGCAGGCTCCTCGGGCTTGGTGTAAGGCCCCGTTCCCGGGACGCCTACAGTTGGTCATTCATCGCGCGTAAAACATAATATTACATTTCACTTTCATAAAACGTTGCAGCGGAAACATTAAAAACAACATTTTCATTTCATCAAAATACTTTTGCAGAATATTACAACCGTTTATTAAACAATTTCATTACAAAATCATTATAATATTGGATGCCATCCACAATAAGCTGAGTAGCCGCCCCGTGCCATCCTCAGCAACATACCTGCCAACTGGAAACACATCAAAGTCAGTGTTGCTGAGTGAGTTTTAGTTTTAAATAAAACATACTTTTCTTTTGTTAAAACCATTCTTTACATGCATGCGATCACCCATCATACGTACATACAGATAATATAATTATTATCTTCATGCTTCATTCATACTTTAACTTATGTTCAATCATACGTTCTTACTTTCATTCATTCGTTAATTATGAGTACCTCTTTTCTTTACATCAAACCATAAACTTTACCCTTCCGTTTATGATACTGGACCTAGGCCTATCATAGACATTCTATAACGGTGCACAGCACCTCATGATCACAGTACCTAAGGTAAGGTTCAGGATCATTACATCTGTTACATTCTTAATTCATTAATCATCGCACATACATTATCATTCGCTTAATTCGTTATAACATCTTTTCTTACGTTCGCACATTTCATACATTTCGCACTTTCGCATCATCGTACCCGAAGTACATATCGCACGGATCGCACGCATAAGGAAGCCAGAATCGCACGCTATCTCATGGGTTAGCCAAGATCGCATGCTACATAAATCACATGAGTTAGCCAAAATCGCACGGTACCCTTATGCTTTCCATCGCACATATCGCACAAATCGCACCTTCGCAGTGGTCACCAAGACCGACTCCCCCTGTGTGTGAGAGAACTCTCGGGGTTTAGCCAGAATCGCACGCCATCTCATGGGTTAGCCAAGATCGCACGCTACATAAACCACACGAGGCAGCCAATTCGCACGCTACATAGCACACAGTAAATACCACATCGCACGTATCGGAGCAGTTACCAAAACTGAACTCCCTACTGTGTCTATGTCCCCTTATGAGTAAGCCAAGATAGAAGGCTATAATACACACACAGTTGAGCTAACAACTCTCAATGAGTCGTGAACCTCCTTTCTTCTTTCGCAAGCTATCCTTACTCTCATTTGTTCGTTCATGCTTGCATTCATTTATTACGTTCCACTTCTCATTATCTTCCACTTTACATTACATAATACTTTCGTTACATTCATTAACGTACATCACACAACCACGGGAAGATAATCACACATAACAATAAGGAACATAATAACATATAACATCATCACACATGACAACATCATACATACATAACATACATCATGCACAATCACACGACATCAAACATCACACAAATCACGCGCATCGCATCACACATAACTATAAGGCATCACACGTCAGCATGCATCGCATCATCATCATCATCATCAGCTCATCATCATAAATCATTAACATCACACACATGCCCGACATAACGTCTATGACCTCGAAAGTCAACTTACACAAGCCTTCGAGAACCTCCCGAGTCAAACTCACAACTTCACTTTCCCTCGAAGGTCGTAAGATGAACCGTTGTTCTTTCGGGCGTATGAACCCTACTTGGGTGTATGGACACCCTCCAGTCGCATGGCCTTCCGGGCGACTGAACACTTAGGCGAATGGACATCAGGCAAATGGACCTATGGGCGAATGGACATCTATGCGTATGGACTCTCAGTCGCATAGCTTCTATGCGTATGGCCTTCAGTCGCATGACTTAGGCGCATGGGCTTCAGTCGCATACCTTTCGTGCGAATGAATCTCAATCGCATGGCCTCCAGGCGCATGGACTTCAGTCGCATAACCTTCGTGCGAATGAACCTCAGTCCCACACTCCTTCAATCGCATGCCTTAGAGGCACATGAACTTCAGTCGCATGACCATCATGCGTATGGACCTCAGTCGCATGGCAAACGTGCGCATGGACCTCAGTCGCAAGCCAATCGGTCGTATGGCCTCCAATCGCACTCCAGTCGGTCGCCTAGCCCTAGCTGATGCAGAATGCAGTTCATCCCGACTGCAACCGATGGTTTTCGGCCTCCAACCTCTTCCAAACCTCTTTTAAGCTCAAATCAACCATCCTAAACCTTAGGAAAACATACCACGACCTCATTCAAGCATAACCAAGCAAGAAATCAAGCCCCAAACGAATCATACACATACACACATGCATAAAAATGGGTTTACACCCAAAACTTGAAAAAAAAGGGTTTTCAGATGTGTTCCAGCCCCAAAATCAGTTGAAAACGTGTAAAAGAGGGGTCCTAGAACTTACACAAACGATCCCGTCGAGTAGAGCTTTGATTTGACCCTCTACACGATTATTTCCACGCTCGAATCCACCCGAACCAAGCTTTTCTCCTTCTCTTCTTCCTCTCTTGGCTAAAAATGGGAAGAATGGGGTGTCTTCCCCCTTTATACTCCCATTCATCAAAGTTTCTCTCGTTGGCGAGTTTGATCCCTCGACTTTAGACAAAGAAAATTTCCGGGCGTTACACTTGGTTTTCCAAGCTCTCCACTGCTCTTTTGGCTAGTGGCTTTACTCAGTGTCTCTCTGACACTTCACTTTTTGTCTATCAGCATGATGGTTCCACCTGTTATGTTCTAGTGTATATTGATGATATCATTGTTATAGGTAGTTCGTCAGAGTTTATCTCTTCTCTGATTGCTACTCTACATTCACAGTTTGCTCTCGAGGATTTGGGTACATTATCCTATTTCTTGGGTGTGCAAGCAACGTTTACTGATGATAGTCTTCATCTTTGTCAGCAGCTCTACTTACTTGATTTACTACATCGTACTGGTTTAGCTCAGTGTCGCCCACTATCTACTCCTGTTGCCTCAGGTCGGCAACTTTCTCGGTATTCTGGTGTACCATTAGATGATCCTATGTTATATCGTAGTACTGTTGGTGCTTTGCAGTATCTTGTCTTGACTCGCCCTAAGATTGCTTATGCCGTCAGTAAGGTGTCTCAATTTCAACAGACTCCTACTGATTGTCATTGGGCAGCTGTCAAGCGTATCTTGAGATATCTTCGAGGTACTGATTCACTAGGATTGACCATCCGTCGATCTCCTAGCTTTGATCTTCATGGGTATTCTGATACAGATTGGGCAGGTTGTCCTGATGATCGTCGTTCTACTACTGGTTATTGTGTTTTTCTTGGTCCTAATCTCATTAGTTGGAGTTCCAAGAAACAACACACTGTTGCTCGATCCAGTACTGAGGCAGAATATCAGGCTCTTGCTCATACTGCTGCTGAAATTCGATGGCTTATGTCGTTGCTTACTGAGCTACATGTTCCGCAGCTGCATTCTCCTACTCTATGGTGTGATAATATTGGTGCTACATATCTTGCTGTCAATCCAGTCTTTCATCAGCGCACTAAGCATCTTGAGATTGATCTGCATTTTATTCGGGATATGGTTTTGTCACGGTTGCTTTGTGTTCGATATGTGCCTACTGCTTCTCAACTTGCTGATGTTTTGACTAAGGGTTTGTCTGCTTCTCGGTTTGCTCAGTTGCGTTCCAAACTTCATGTGACTACACCCCGTTCAGTTTGAGGGGGCATATTAGAGATATGGTTATGACGGTTGGTTACACATTGCTTAGAGGTTGTTATGTTAGTTGTGATCTAGAGGTTGTTATGTTAGTTGAGATCTAGTTGAGATTTGTATCTAGATTCTTCTATCAATCTCTATAAATAGTCATTGTATCTTACTTGAGATAATAAGAGAGAATATACACTTTACAACATAGTTTATCTTTGCTTTAATCCCATTTTGTCAAGTTGTTGCGCCAAGTGAACTTTAATTGATTTAACCGAGAAATATCCCTTAGGTTCTCCTTTCCATAGGCATTGATCTTTGGAGGATGATAACATACATGATGCTACTGTGGATGAGCATTCATGCAGTTGTGATACTTCAATCTGTGATAGTGGGGGAGAGGCCCATTGTCAGAGCCATGAGATTTGGTTGCCCTCCATTGACAAAGCAATCCTTCTTGAGTTCTAGGTTGTACAGCTATCGGAATTTATAACAAAGAGGTTCGTAACAGCTCCATGTGTCCAGCCAGAATCTGATTGAAGCTCCGTTCCCCAGCTTTCCAGCTGGCTAAATGGAGGTGTCAGGCATCAAAATGGATAAATATTTGGTTCGGCTTATGTTGGGTTTGACCAAAAGCACTCTAAATTCAAAATGTTGATAGAAGTAATATTATCCAAGTAACAATCTTATTTCTCCTTTAATGAATGATATTATAAGCTTTGTGCATTTAAACAAAAACTATGGCATCTCTCCAAACTATTTCATCCGTTTGGCCCAACAAAACCCTTATCCATCCAATTTTCAATAATTGGGTTGAAATGATCATATCGCCTAAAAGAACTATTTGGTGTAAATGCAGGCAGGTTCAACATGTTCCAACCGCCGATCTCAACAATTTTCACACAAGTCAACTCAATAGAAATTTCTAAATTCTTCAGAAAAAAAATAAGGCCAGTCCCACTACCCATGGGTGTTTGTATATCAACCACAACTGCTTGTAAAATTAACATATGTTGTCCGTTTTTAAGAACATATGGGTATGTAGCACATGCTTTTTATCCCAACAAGCAGATGACAACTGTCAACTATGTTGATTGATATCTTGATTTTTCAAACAAGTTTAGGTCTCTCAAAGATTTATGACTTCCAGCGATCATGTTTAATCATAACCATCTTTTTTCTTACTCTTTAAAAATTCATAGGTAAAAGATTGATTTACAAGATCTTGATTAAATTTTGTAAAAATTTATTTCACAGGAAGAAAAAGAAAAATATCATGCCATTATTCCTCTAAACCTTTTCTGTCCTAAATCAAAAACACAAGGCCAAGAGTTTCGTTTCGATGCCAAAAAAAATCTAACGCCCTTTTAATATGAACAGAACATATGAAACAAAACTATCCCGTCATCTTCACGAGTCGGGTTTCTTTTCATCAAGGGATTTTTGAGCACGAGAAGACCTTCTAGAAGTTTGAACAGGGTTAGTTAAGGGATCGTATTTCTGTGAAGCAAGATAATTGAGAGCAGTGACCACATCAGCAATTAGAGGTCTCATATTTGGTTGTTCTTGAACACACATTGCAGCAATTGCTAGTGCTTGATATAATCCTCTAACTGGATATTCACCTTCTAGAACCGGGTCTGCCATTTGCCAAAACTTCCTTCTATCTTTAAACAGTGGTCGCGCCTATACATAATTTATTCATCAATTATTGAGTTTTTAAAGAAAATTCACTTCAAAATGCGTGTATATTTGTCACAGTTTTAGCCCAAAAAACACCAGAACTCAAACCACATAAAGAATCAGGAAGCGTAATGATTTTAGCCCAAAATAACAAGAAAGATGAGCAACCACTAAATAATAACCATGTTTCATAATTTTCATATCATTCCATCACAGAGAAAAAAATATTTAAACCATGTGACCTAAATAAAACATTTATCAAACCTATATTACTGAATAATATATTTTTTCATTCTTGAAAACTATGTGATGTATGCAAAAGCTTTAACCACCTGGGATAGGTTTCTAAGAAAAATTAAAAAAAAAAATCATTAAATAATAATCAAGTTTCATAATTGTTCCACTTAGGTCACTTGATTTAACCAACAACAAAAAGTTCCACACAATGTAATAATATGAAACAATGACAAACTTGATTATTGTTTGGTGATAATTTCCCCAAGAAAGAAATTATTAGGGGGCGGTCAGTGGATAAACAATGAAATTTTTTATACTTAAGTTATAGAGACAAAAAAGTTAATTCCTTAAACTACAAACTAGTCAAATTGGGTTGTGCTTATCAATCAAGGGTAAAATTCGTTGAAAAAAATGGATTCAAGCAAACAGGAAACAAGTCCAAACGGGTCACAGTTGTCAGAAATGTATTTGAATGCATAAAGAAAGAGCAAAGAAGCATTAGCTAATTATAACCCCAAAAGTATAGGAACAAGGCATCAGATGCTTTATACATGTGGCCCCAAAAACCTCATAAATTTCAGAGTGAAAAATTTGGATTGTAGATGACTTCCTTGAAAATAGTACATCACATAAAGAGATTCCCAATTGATAAACTTTATATCACCTTCTTCCAAAGTTAAATTCAAAAGCTACATTTCATGATTTTAGTTTTTTAAAATCAAAATAATGTAGTTACTCGTTTCTTTTTCTTTTTTCATGATGTATAGTGAGGCCATCCAAGTTTTCAAATTTTTCATAACGGCCACCAAACCTAACTATCAAAACTACTTTATAGTCACACTAGTATGTATACAGTTTTGTTTATACCAGATCTAACAAAAACATGTTGAGTGATAAAAAATTCTATCAATTTCTTGACGATTCGATAATTTTCATCATGGTGAGTGATGAAAGTTATTAGGCTTAATGAAAATAGTTGAATAGTAGGGTAGGCTCCTTATACAGTATACCTTTTTTAAAACTTATTTTCTAAAATCACAATGATTCTCTATTAACTTTCAAGTAAAAAAAAAAACCAGATCTTTTTTATTCTAAAAAGTCAAAAGTAAACTCCAATGGTGATTTTCCTTCAAATAAGCATCTTAAAATGAATAATGGAATCGAATAAAAAGAACTTACCCACGCAACAAGATTTTGCTCTGCAGCAGATCTTGTATTATCAATTGCTTTTCGACCCGTAATTAGCTCCAACAACACAACCCCAAAGCTATAGATATCTGACTTGAAAGTGAGTTGCCCCGTCATTGCATAATCAGGAGCACAATACCCATAAGTGCCCATCACTCGCGTCGAAACATGAGTTTTATCTCCAAGTGGGCCCACTTTTGCCAACCCAAAATCCGATAATTTAGCATGATAATCCTCACCTAACAAAATATTTGAACCCTTCAAGTCGCGATATATAACTGGTGGGTTCATTTTGTCGTGCAAATACTCTAACCCTCTTGCCGCACCAGCTGCAATTTTCATCCTAGCGTTCCAGTCTAGTCGTTTATTGTGGGCCCGGTGACCTGGCATAAAAAATCAAACTTTCAACAAAAATGAATCGACCTATATAATTGCATTATTAAAAACAGTCATTTGATTCATATAATTAGGTAATGTGATCTTCCACAGTCAACCTAACTACTTTTAAATAAAAAAATGATTGTTTTATATAAAGAGATTTTAAAAACAAAAAGGTTAAAAAAGGAAACTTAAGAGGGTGTATGTGAATACCATGCAGATGGTCTTCTAAAGAACCTAAGGGCATGTACTCATAGACTAATAATCTTTGTTCTCCTTCAGCACAATAACCGATTAATTTCACCAGATTAGGATGATCTGCTAGGCCTAATGTCAAAACTTCAACAACAAATTCCCTAATTCCTTGCAACCCATCTGGATCCAGTTGTTTTATAGCCACAATCTGAAATTAACAAGATTTTTTAAAACTTTAGTATAATACAATAAGTTAAATATTTGTCAACTCCAAAAAGAAATTTTAATTAATATGTAGATTCCAGACATTGTGGTTTTGGTGATCTTTGTTGTATAGCTTTTCAGGGTATACCCTCTTTTCATTGTGCGATTTCTTGAATTTATGATCAAGTTTTACTTTTCTTAGTATTTTAGACATCGGTGAGTTGGGTAACTATTCAAAGACGGGTCTTTTCACGGGTAGATATGGCTCGGTCGGTTGGGTTGACCCGCAAACACTTTTCTTGTTCGTTTATAATTTAAAAAGTAAAGCATAAATTAATGATCCAAAAACAATATCAACATAATAATAATCTGAAACTTTGAATAAAACAATTTAGTAGGTTGCATGCAATGAAAACAGACTTGGCTAAAAGCCCATACCCTTTTGAGCTAAATTATAAAGACAATTTATTAAATATATTATCTAAAACTTCGAAAAAATAATTTAGGAGTTTGCAATTTTATGTATTAGAAAGAGACTTGAGTGGTTCTCAACACGTTTGATTCGTTGCGCTTCTAGCTAAATCTTTTGTTTTGGCCCATTTGAGATATAGCATAACCCAAATCAACCAACCAAAAGTGAATTGGTCAATATCTATACCTCCAAATACATCAACAAAAAGATTTTCACTAACCTGATCAGGGTCTTCCAATTTTCCTTTATAAACTTTGCCAAATCCACCCTCACCCAAGAAATAAGCAGCTTTGAAATTATCAGTTGCACTCACTAATTGTGCATATGTAAATGTTCTTGCTTTGTTCATAGGACTTCCCTCTTCAGGGGGCTTATTCTTCTCAACAAATTCATTGGAACCCGATGTTTGAATAAAATTTCGTACATTTTCCTTCTTCACTTCTTTACATTGTTCAACTTTTATTGTATCTAAATCATATAAACCAACAGATCTTAATCAAATGTACTAATACAATCACCAAAAAGTCTATATTTTTGGAGAAGTACACAAGAAGACACCTAAAGTACAAAGGGAAAAAAAAACTTCATCATGATCTTTAGAAAGGGAAAAGGGGGCCTAATAATTATTAAAATTCCAAATGAAAATAAAAATAACACTGAGAAAAGAGCAATTAGTAAAAAAACGAGTTCTCTTTCTATACAGTCATCAATGTTAAAAAAAAAAAAATCCTTTTTCTAACCAGTTAAAGGGCGTTTGGATGTGCATTTTGAGAATGATATTGAATAACTAGAATCACATAATCAGCTATAACAAAACATATGTGCAGAAGATGATGTTTTGACTTTCGACATTCTTTTGCTTTTTGAATTTATAATATTCACTTTTAATTGTCTTCAATGTTACAGAAACCTCTCTTATTTGTTGAAGTTGCTAACAAAATAACGATACTGTTCAGATATTCAGCAATTAGCACATCCAAACATCCCCTGCCTATCCAATGATCTACTGAGAGTTCTTTTTTCTATAGATATTTAAACAAATATTAGAAAAAACAGTCATTAGTAGCTTTAAGATCAACACCTCTGAAAGCTTTTATCACTTGATGAGATCACTGGTGACAATGAAGCAGAAAATTTCAGCTAAAATCACCCCAATTTAAGTGGTTATAACAATTTGTAATTAAATACACACAAAAAGCTACTTCAATCTCACTATTAACCCAAAGATAATAACATTAAACAGCAATGAAACCCAAGATCACTTAACGATCAACTATTCAAAATTTACAACTCAAAATCCAAACAGGGACTAAATATAATAATTCCCAAAAGGAATTGAACCGCTGCATGATGCAAAACAACAAAACCCCAATCAATCAAAAATGAAACTTAGGGTCAAGAAATTCCGAAAAAGCAATTTCACAATTCTGAATGATCTTTCATGAAGACAGAAATTATATAAAAATGGAATAAACCCGCTATACATACCAGAACTTTTGATGTTGGTTTGATCGTTGTGGGTGTTGGCGTTTCGCTTGTTCTTGGATGATTTTTCGCAGAAGAATCTCCCCCAGCACAAGGGAAACAACCCATGCCGATTACTTAATATTTATATGTATATATATTCATACACTTGGTGATTGTTCAGTTTGGATCGCAATAACAACAGATACTACCTTCAGGAATCGATTAAAAACCCCTAAAATTCTACTGCATAAGAACCCAACACTAGAGAGGGGAGAGTTTATTGCAGGTTTAGAAAGAGAGAGGGGAACCGAATGGCATTTATATTTCATTCTTGATTATTCACTTTTAGTCCTTTTATTTTAAGCTCAAGACAAGACAGTCAGCTCCTTGAGTTAAAACTATACTGGCTCTAACTAATTTATATTGTCATTTCCAACCCCATGAAAACTTTTGCGTAAGCTTCATGTTCGTATTACCAATAAAGCTTTGAGATCATCTGGTTCGCTATCTTGTCTCTATCGAAACACATTGCTTACCCCATAAAAATATGTAACGCAATTATATATTTTTCTAAAAGATAATAAATTTAAAGAAAATACTAAATTTTGAATCTCATAAATGATAACTAGTACAACATATTAGAATAAAGTTCAAATCTAACTTTTTAACTTCAAAATTTTGTATTTTTTTAGTAACTCAAATATTTAAGATTTTGATAATCGTAAAGTAGGTACAGATGTGTTTTTTTTATACCAAGAATTGATTTCAAAGATTTATGTTGTCATTAAGCTCTGACATAATAGACTATTGTCAGTTCTGAATGAATTCACTTAGCTTGTCATGTTCTTACAAGAAATAATTTCTTCTCCGAATCGAATCTATGCATAAAAAATTTTGTTTATATAGTAGGATATAGGAGTACATGACTCTAATATTATTATGTATGATATTACTTTTTTAATATATTATATCTGGGTGTTGATAAAAAAAACTTATCTTGACTATTATAAGCAATCATCATCCCTCTAACTACACAACTTTGTTTTCTTCTTGTATTCTCTTTAGTATTTACATCAACCATGAACCAGCGTTGGTTGCCACCACCGTTTTCCGAACTTTTTTCCCATTTATATCATTTTCACATTTTTTTTCATATACCTACACTAATATTGGCATACAACTGTTACCTATAAAATTGATCTGCAGGAGAGTGATTAGATCCTTTGAAACCCCCCTCCCTCCCTTGTAGTTTTGCCCATGTACATGGAAAACAACACAAGAAATTTCATAAGTTATATGACTACAACTATCTCAACGTTCGTTGAAAAAAAGTTCGCAATATCACCATCAAATTCATCATAAAAGTAACTACTTTGAATTTCAATTACATGCTAGTTCATCTCTTGTTTTGCATAGTACCTCCCATGTATATACAAAATAAGTATGATATACACAGTTTATCTATTTTCATGATTATGCTTTTTTGAAGGTACTATGATAGTAATAAGGAAGAGTTTATTACATGAACAATATGAATTATAACCAAAAGATATAATAATAAGGATGAGTTTATTACATGAACAATATGAAGTATATCTACTAAATAAAATGCTCAAGTGTGATTAGTAAGATATGCCAAAATAGTATAATTATTAAAATAAATGACTTTTAAAATATATAAATATGTTATGATATTTTCTTGATGCTTATAGTAATAAGTCTAAATAAATTTGGTAATCATCCCACAAAACCAAACTTTAAGGTTCGAGAGTTTTGTCATTGCCTAAAGATCTTTGGTGATGTTTAAAAACATATTACAACATAAAATAAGTGTCATACTGAAAAAAGGATTTGAATGGATTTGTTACCAAAGTTGAGTTTTCTTATACATGACAAGAAATTCATTCATAGTATAGGGAGCCGTACTATCTATATCCAATACTATAAGGGTGTATCTTGACATACTTGATACTTAAAGGTGCGACATTGACAAACATACATACCGATTGACATTTTCTGGTGTAATTTGGCAGAAAACAAACTGTTTATAGGTAACCAACATTTAATTGCCACGTCACTAAAAAATATAAATGTCGGTCAAATCATTGACTCTTCCACCAAGCATCACTCCACGTACGCGTATTTGTTGACATGGCACGTATAAGTCCTTCTTACATCTCTACTTCATATTTAATTATTTTCTTTCTATAAACTTATTTATATAATAAACTAGTCTACTTCTCGTGTAATACACGAATTGAATAAATAAAATATTAAATATTATTAATAAAAATTTATGCAATTTAAAAAATCATTCTTGAATATAAAATATGATTATAATTACGTATAAATAGTTAAGTAAATAAATAATTAATGCATTTTTCTTAAACTTTTGTTTTATAAAAAAAATTGTGATTTTTAAATATACTATTTTAAGAAAAATGATTTTTAACAAAAAATTAATTGTGTTATGTATTTATTTTTTTTAAAAAAAAGTGTATTTTTAATAAAAAATAGGTTTTAAATTTATTAAATTATGTATTTTTTTAATTTGAAAATGGTATGAGTAATATTATAGTATTCAATATTATTATTAATAATCTAAAGAAATGAGAAAGTATGTATAATGAGATTTACAATTATTTCACGCTTATATTAGTTTTTCTTGTAGATAGATAGATAGGCTAAAAACCCGAATAATTACAGTATAATATTTTTAATGTAAAATATAATTAAAATAATATATAGGTAATAGTTCAAGAAATAAAATAACTACAACTCTCTCATATAAATAGTTTCATTTTTAAACATTTATTTTAAGATTTTTTATAAAAAATATTTTTAAATAAAAATCTTGTTTTTTAAAAACTCTGGTTTGTAGTTATTCTAATTGTTTTGATAAGACTGTTTTAAAATATTTCACCTGTTTATAATTTTTTTCAAAAACAAAACGATTTAAAATATTTTATTTAAAAAATGTTTTGTGTATTAGAAAATTTCATATTATATAAAAACTTTAGTTTTTTGTTATATAGATTTTAATTAAAATATGAAAAGATAGTTTGATTTTAAAAAAAATTGATAAGAGAGAGAAATATAGCAATTAATAAAATTTATTTTTAAAAAATGAGAGAAATTTGTATTAGTATTTAAATTACTATAATACCATTTTGGAGGGAAAAATTAATGTGTGTATGTCTAGAAAAATGACAAGTGGCAAAAAAATAGCTTAAGAAATTGACAAGTGGCAAAGAAAACATTATTTTATTAGATGTTATAGATATCTATATATTTTTTTTAATATACGAGCTTTTTACCCGTGGAGGCTTATGATAATATTAATATGATTAAGTACACGTTAGCAAACTTTGTTTGTGTGACACTGGCAATGTGACATTAACATGGTTAATATATGAAAATGAACATATAATTTTACAAAATATCAACTTTTGAGATTAAACATAATCCTTATGTGATAGTGACTTTAACTTTAGTTAAATTTACAGGTCACTATTCAACTAGTTATCCTTATGTGTTTTAAACTGTTTGTATGGCCGGAGTTCTTAAAGGGGCCCTGACTCCCTTGTTTTTTCGCTCAAAATTATAAATTTATGTATATTTCGTCCGAAAATTATATACGTATTGAGTCCGGCCCTACTTGATATAGCAATAGAAAATAATATGGGTTCCGAAAATTTTACACATTGTGATTGTTTTAATTTGTTATTTTCTTCTGTTTACTTATTTTATTTTAACTAAGGTTTACATATCTTAATTTGACATAATTACCTTATAAATTATTTAGTTATTACTATATAATTTACTGACTATTAAAACCAAAATCACCAAGGAGTAAAACCAAAACATACGTGCAATTTCATTACTCACACTTGCGTTTGCATCAACATAGTACACGTCTCATTTTAAACCTTAAAAACTTACATATTGTTATATTAGTCTAGCTATTGGTACCCGTTATACCCTATACTTTTTCTGCACGCTTACAGTTTTCTTTTCTTTTTATGTTTTCCTCTTATAAATTTATACTTAATAGTAAAGTTCATATATATCGTTACGACGTGTTTGTATTATCTATATTTTGATTTAAATTTCATTCAAAACGGAGTTGTGAATAGTGCTTAATTTTTTACGTAGGTTTCGAATATTATCAAGAACCTCGCCCAACAATCAGGTTTTGTGACACTTTCATTCTTTATAAAGATTTAAATATTATATATACTACAAAAAGCAAATTGACAGGAGGATCAATAGGGTTACGGCGGTAACTATTAATTAACCTATGCCGGCAACATAACTGACTACGGCAACATTACTACCGTCTGCGGCGGTTTACGACAAACGACAAACTTAACAACGGCGTTAAACGGTTATTACATCGATTCAAGACACCCTTATATCAAGGATTGTTGCAAGCATATCAAAGAACAATAATTTACATAACATATGAAACCCATAATAAAAAATCAAGTAGGGAAAAAAACCCGTCACCTTGATTGAATGAAATAAAAGAAAAACAAAATCGTCAAAATAATCGGTTCCTGAAACAAAATCAAACATATCGAGTTCGTATGAAACAAGTCAAAGATAATAGGTTTGGTAAAAAATCAAATTGAACAAAAACAAAACCCGAATTGAACAAATCGAAGATGAAAAACTTGAAATCGAAGATGACGGTGAACAAATCGAAGATGAAAACCTGAAATCGAAGACGATGATGAACAAAACAACAGACGAAAATTTAGGAGACGAAATGACTATTCCTCAATTCCATAAAACAAAGATCACAATCAGTTGTAGTCAATCCTCTAACATGTAGACTTCGATAGAGATGGTGACGAATAATTATTGTTGAAATCGGTATTCGTCATACACAAGGATATATGTAGTTTAAATACCTATTATTTAACCAAGACACAAGGATATACACTTAAACATTTTAAAATAATATGTTTCCCGCATGTACACACATTTGTCGCTTATGAGGCAACATCAGTGTTTTGTTTTTTTCAAATAAGGTTTTGAATATTATCAACAACATCCGAGACTTGATTCTTAATAAAGACGTATGTGTTATCAACATTCCCTTCAACACGCAAGTTAGCGGTAACATTTCGACGTTAACCTCTTTATGGTTCTATACCCTTCCCCATAGCATGAAGGTCTTGATAATCATTTTTGCACAATTAAATAATATTTAGTTTAAATAACCATTATTTTACCAAGACACAAGGATATATACTTTTAAAATAATATGTTTCTGTATGTACACACATTATTCTTACATTAGGACACTTAAAACAATCATATATATATATATATATATATATATATATATATATATATATATATATATATATATATATATATATATATATATATATATATATATATATATATATATATATATATATATATATATATATATATATATATATATATATATATATATATATATATATATATACCTATTTTAATTATCAAAGCACTATTTATTCATGATACATACTCATACGTACATACATGCATCACTAACCAAATTACTAATTAGAACACTCTAACCAAACCAACACTCTACCATTTTGTGTTGACCAAAAATCAAAATCCATACCTTTCCCAAAACTATCAATCACTACTATTTATCTTACTAATGAATTACAAGAAAATTTACATAAGTTTTATAAAAATTACATAAGCGTAATCATTATAAATAAATAAAAACCTTACAAAGAACATCCACCATATCCTAACACCATGTTATATCACATCATCATCCTTCTCCACTCATCCTATCCCCTTGGTTGAACCATTGTTCTTTCAAGTTAATTACATGCATACAGACTTTTTACTCCTAGAACTTGACACATACGCACACACACATTTGAGATCATATGTTAAGGCATAAAGACCTTTAACAAGTTAAATAACTTTCTTACTTTCTAAAATAGGTAATTTCAAAATATACAAAACAAAAGGATTACACAAGTCCTTATTGTAGACATCACTAAAGGATTACACAAGTCCTTATTGTAGAAATCACTAATTCTCTATTAAGATTTTACTACATACATTTAGGTATTACTTTATAATACCTTTGATCACAACACATTGACAAGAAGTAACCATGCGCACAAGTTCATGGCATAAGATATTAAGTCATGACTTTATGTATTCTGATTACCGCCAAAGTCAACATGCACGCTTTAATCATATCCCTCAAGGTTTGAATTATGCGCTCACTTTGTCCATCAGTTTATGGATAGTAAGCAGTACTCATATCCAAATGTATACCCAATGCTTTTTAAAGAGTTCGCCAGAACCACGATATGAAGCGGTTATCATGTTTTGGAGATAATAGATACAGGAACTCCATGCCTTGCCACCTATTTCATTTATATAAGTTCCTGACAATTTCTCCCTCTTGTAATCCTCATGAATACCTAAAAAATGAGCATATTTTGTCCGCCTATCAACAATCACCCAGATCGAATCATGACCACTACTAGTCTTACGCATGTTTATGATGAAGTTCATTGTTACGTTTTCTCATTTCCATTCAGGAATTTTAGTTTGCTAGAAAAGGCCTGAGGGTTTTTTGTGTTCTACTTTAACCTTTGAACATGTTAAACATTTACTAACATACACCACTATATCCTTTTTCATACCCGGCCACCGATACCAATCTTGGAGGTCGCTGTACATCTTATCCACTCCTGGATGAACAAAATATCTTGTTTTATGAGCCTCATCCATTATTGAGATTCTTACTCCTCCATACAAAGGAACCCAAATTTCTTCAACCACATAAAACGCTTCGTCATCTTTACGCTCCATTTGTTTTTCAAGATCCCGTAAACCTTCGGCTAACAGACTCCTCTTTAAGCACCTCAGTTTAAGCCTCAAGTATTAGGATTTTAATACGTGAAGGTATTGTCATACTTAACGCTCAACCGTGCACATGTTTCATCCTTTCTTTTCTATTAGTGCATCAGCTACAATATTCGTGTTGCCCAGGTTGTAAGGTATCTCATAATCGTAATCACTAAATGAACAAATATGTGATGAAGACTCTTGTGATATGTGTAAATAAAGCATTTAGTATCGTATAAGTAGTGTCTCCAACACTTACAAGTGAACACCATCGCACCAAGTTCCAAATCATGGGTGATGTAACTTTTCTCATATACTTTTAGTTGATGGGATGCATATCCAATTCCTTGTTTTAATGCGTCATAATAAATGACAAAATTATTAGATCTGTTAGGGAGAGTCAATACTAGAGCAGCGCATAAATTGTCTTTCAATGTCCAAAATACATCTTCTTGCTTTTCACCCCGATTAAAATTCCTATTTTTTAGGTTGCGAAAGTTTAGAAAAATTCGTGATGAATCGCTAATAATAGCCTGCCAATCCTAAGAATTGACGAATCTTGAAAAGATTAGTAGGTATTTTCCAGCTTTTCACTGATTCAATCGTACTTGGGTTCAAATGAGTTCCATCCGTCTTCTCCCTATGACCAACTTAAACAAACTTTTCCGACTAGAATTCACTCATTGAAAACTTAGCAAATAATTTTGCCCCTTTAATAGCTCTAAAATTAGCTTTAAATGGCTTTAAAGTTCTTCCATTTTTTTGGAATAGATTAAAATTTCATCTATGAAAACTATCACAAATTTATCAAGATATTGTTTGCACACTCTGTTCATCAAATTCATGAAAACTGCTGGTGCATTAGTCAACCCAAACGACATAACCAAGAACTTGTAATGTCCGAAATGAGTCCTAAATAATGTTTTAGGAATATCACCTTC